>PVKU01001179.1:0-130630 GCA_004027475.1 Anoura caudifer | reverse complement strand
GTTTGAATGGGGTAGATATGGTGGATGTAGAAGGGAGTGGATTCACAATGGATTCTGGAAGAGGAGCCAAATCAAAGATAAGTCTGAGGATTTTTGGCCTGAACAACTGGGCAGCTGTGATGCTATCAATATTTATTGAAATGGCATATCCAACTAAGGAACTATTTGAGGAACAGCTGAGAAAAGATTCAAGAGTTCCATCCTGCCTATTCGTCAATCAGTCAGCTTGGCTGGTAAAGAAAGCATTTAGTGCACAGGTGTGGAGTGTGCCACAGAGGTCCGGAGTGGAGGTGTCTAATGTGAAGAGTCATCAGCATGTAGATGGTCTTTACAGGCATAGGCTAGGAAAAGTAATTTGGGTCCATGCACCAGAGAATCTGTAAGTCAGACAAAGACATTTTACTCAACTTGAATCCTTCATAACAAAGTTGACATTTAGCACAAATATATGCTCAAAAATACTTCCGGATTAAAAGTTACTAAGACTGTTTGTGTATTAAATATCGTACTTTATTAGAATGTACTAAATAAATACATAGAATTTAATGCTTTCTCCCACTGGTTAATGTTAGTAAATATTGAGATGTTTTGGTATTTGTACCAGTGATGGAAAACACAACAGGCAGAATCAGAAGAATAGAGTTTTCCTGCTAGCTGTCGCTTCTAAGGTATGAGACTTTAGAGTCACTCATTTAAGCTTCATTTTTAGGAATTTCTCATCTGTTAAGATAAGGGTCTTGGCCCAAATAAGATTCTAAAATTCTATGACTAAAATTGAAGTGGCATTAAAAAACCACTTTTTAATAGCAACATTGGCATTCTTGTAGAGGGAAATGCCTTTGTGTAAAACTTATTAAATTACATGGGGTTGACAGGAGACAAGAAAATGAAAGAGCTAAATATTCTGTGCTAGAAAGAAATTGTTCTTTTTAGCATAACACTGATATTGCTATGAGAGAGGGGTCAAGATGAGAGAACAAAGAGAAGGAAGTTAGCAAGACACTGAGGGGCAGATGCTTTACATATGCTGTGTGACCAGGTGACCAAAAGTGGTTTGGGAACAAGGTAATACTCTCTTCAGTTTCTGTTGTCTGCATTGCTGTGATATAAATTCCTTTGATTTTCCTCAACTTCTAATAAAGACTGCCACGTTGAGTATTGGTGTGAGTATAGATTTTATCTTACTTGCTTTCTTGGTGAGTTTTGTTTGCTTTTGTGAAAATGAAGAAACACACTATTTCCATGTCTGGATTGATTTGGTATAGAAAAGAAGCAGCACATAGAGACAATTATATGATTCATATTCACAATGAATTCAGCAGAAATGAGGGATTACAGCCAGGAGTCATCATGGGAATGAAATCTCCCCTGGAAAGTCACATAAACCTTTGGCAGGACATCAGGCTGTCCACAGATCTCGATATTGTTCAAGCCAAAGAAATGAGAAGATCAGGGTGACCCCAGCTCCCACCAGCTCTCACAGGCTCTCTACCCATCAAATTTGCAGATTTTGGGAAATACTGAGAAAGCAGAACAGTTCCTGATGTAATACCTATTTTCTTATGACAAACTTCTTGGCACTATTTGAAGCAATTACACCTATGTATTTTTTCTCCCCCTGATATTGAGATTTATAACACCTTCCATCTGTCATTTATGTTTTTATCTAGCTCTTAATGGGAAGGTGTGGAGAAAAATAGCATGAATTAGAAACATGCACTTGTATTTACAAGTGAGTCAAAAGTTGAGACAAGATTTTTTCTGACACAGGAGAAATAATTGTTAGTTGTGGTTTTGTTATCCAATGTGTTTCTGGTTTGTCTGAACAACATAACAAGAAGCTATTCCACATGACAGGGAAAGATGCAAAACCTTGACTTCTTTTGAAAGTTGTTTGAGCTTTATTTAAGTTGTTTTAAAATGTCCTCTTAGTTATTACATCCATTATCTAAGTTTTCCCCTAATTATTCTAAAATGAAAAGAGAAATTAACCCATGAATAACTTCTAAATTATGAATTTACTAAAAATGGTTTTGTGAAGAATGTAAAAACAAAAATATGTTTCCTAGTAACTTCTATTCACTGATCCTGTGCAACACTAGCAGTTGGAAGGGGAGAATGAAAATGGGCTGGAGCCTGTAAGTGAGCTCTTAGCCACTCCAGTAGGCTGGTCCTCTGGCCTGGAGAAATGCTACCTCAAGGAGCGGGGTAGACGTTGGGGTGAGGTATTGGAAATACTGGAGAAGAAGGAGGGATCCAGATACTGAGGCAAATATGGCCTTGGTTTTATTAAAAGGGGCTTAAGGTAGATTTCATTAACTAATACCAGTGAGCTCATCATATTTCTTCTTAATTTCATTTTTAAAAATGGTATTCCATGTTTGACATGCCATGACTTTTTAACTGACCTAATGTGGTGGTTATGAGTATGGTGTGTGGAGCCAGGATGACTATTTTGGAATTTCAGCTCTAACACATATTGTTTTTGAAACCTTGAGCCATGAAACACCCTTGCATTTCAATTTTCTTGTCTATAAAGTGGGGAGAATGCTATCCCCTTCATAGAGCTGTTGAGGGGGTTGTTGAAGTTATGAGGAGAATACGTAGCAGTGACTGCTGTTTCACAAACATTAGTGTAGAAAATCCAAAGATTTTTATTGGGTATTAAGGTATTGACCCTATTTTTTGTAAGAATAATTTATGTTTTGATGAGCACATTTGCAAAAGTCTTCAAAAATATTTCTTGTTGCTTCCTTAAGATAAATTCTTAGACATGAAAACATTTGGTGGGAAGGTATGTACAGTTTTAAACCTTTTGATCCTTACTTCCAAATGAAGTACCTGAAAACCTTTTCCCACCCCACCTAAACACTGGGCATTTCCATTGAAAACACAAATATATGTGTGTGTACAATCCAATTTGCTGCAGTGCGGGAATGTGGAAATAATACTTCACTGTTGTTTTAATTTGCATTTATTTGACTAGGGCTCTTCACTTGATTAATGTTCTAAACCATTTTTCTATAATCCTAGTCCCACTTGCTAACCACCCCTATTCTTTCAGGCAGCTATCTTATTTTCCTCACTGGTAGATATAGATCACCAGTTCTTTCAACCATTTATCATATGACATAGTTTGCAGAATAGGTTTCAATAGTCTGAATGTATTCTAGTTTGTCATTGTCCCTCTTAAAATATGGTTCCAGAACAAACATAATACTCCATGTGTGGTCAGACCAGCTGTTATGTATGTCAAGGAATAAGATGGTTCAATTATAATGTGTTTTTCTTTTGAGAATCCATTAGTGTGCCATCCCCTTTGAGTTTCTATTGAATCTCACAGTGATTTAGAGTAAATTTAGACCAAATAATTTTCAATTAAAGAATCATTTTTTAAAAGTTGTGTCTTAAATGGCTTTTTCCCTCCTACCTGTAACATGCCTCTCTAGACCACACTGTATAACTATTATTTTTTGGGCTCTGAATCTATGCCTCCATTAGTGTGGCACTGGGGTATATTAGCTTTTATTAGTTTTATTAGCTGTTTTAGCTACACTAAGAAGTGTAGCCATCTTATACTTCACATCCTATAGAGCAGGTGGTTAATGGATTCTTTCTATACAGAATGATTGAGGCACATATAAGAAGAATAGAAGTGGCTGGATCTGATTCTAAGAGATTTAGCTCAGCCAATGAACAACTTTGGAAAGAGGAAGAGGGGACTTTTAGAGGTTTTTCTGATTACTTCTCTGTTTCACCAAAAACCCATGGTTACTTCCACTGTTGTCTTAAAATCTCTCAAAATGAGATTGACTGTGGGAGCAGGGCAGAAGAGAGCAAAGGGGGGAAAATTGGGATAATTGTAATGGAATAATAATAAAAAATAAAAAAAAACTTTCAAAATGTGTACACCCTGTGGAAATTAATGTCCTACGCTCATTCATTTTATTACCTGCTATACTTAGGGAAGAAGATGGTGGACAGATGAAACATTTTGTGAGAACATAACATTGCATGTTCATGTGTGAAGCTGACTTACAAATTCCATATAGTTTATCCCATTCATTTGAAGGTCTGGGGCTATTGTGACCTTCAAAGAGTATTTCAGACTGAGACAGAATGTGAGAACCAAAGAACTGACTTAAATTTGACTGGTATTGGAGATGAGTTAAGGGATATACAGAATATCAGACCTAGAAGCAGTGGTGGGAAGGTTAGGGGTTGTGAGCAGAGTGAAGGATATTTACTGAACCAAGTATCTACCTTGATTCTGAGGACTAAGATTTCAAGAGCTATATAGACTGTTGAAGCAGAAAGAGAGAGCACAACTAGAAGAGACAGAGAGCTTGCTGAGTCCCGTGGGCACCGGTACAGAGGCATGAGAGAGGTACATGAAGGCAATGAAAAGCTAATTCACTTGGCTAAGTTCCTCCATAGGCAGCCAACCAGTGTGTCTGTCTTCTGTGACCATGCCCCCTTCTACCTGAAAAGCTGTTTAGCTACCTGGTAGTTTGGTGATTTTATGAGATAATGTCTACCAGGCATGAATCTAGAATGAGCTAAGTCAAAAAGATGAAGGAGTGAAGAGGAATGGGCATAGCAATGGAGAATTCTGATCTTACTTAGCTTCAGTAAGTGAAGTTAGGCTGGGTTACTCTTATATATTATACTCAGAAGAATTCTTTCATGATGTGACATAATTAAAATACTAATCCAAATGGCTACTTGTAACTGAAAAATTATAATTTTAGCTTAAAGAAAAGATACAATTTTAATTTTCAGAAATGTTACACTGGCCATGGTCTTTAGCTAGAACTTTCATGACATTGATGAGCTCTTGGATCCACTTGTTCCACTGCATATTTTTCTAATTGGCATTGATATTTTAAGATACTTGGTTCGGAAAAATATCTTGCCCATAAGACTCAATTACTCTATTCAGCAACTGCAAACGCCATTTTATTTGGAGGATATGAACTCCAGTTTTCCCTCATTGGCCATGGAGTCCAAAAAAATGAAATGGCTCCTTCAAATTTACAATGACTTATCTCACTTTTGCAAGTTCAAAGATCCAAAATGTGCTATCATATAAAAAAAAAATAAATGAGGGATGGTAAAGGAAACAAAGAAAACCTAATGTAATTGCCACAGTGCCTAAGATCCACACTCCAGAGAGAAACTTCAGTAACACATTGTACCTTTCTAAGGCAGATCTGCTTGGTGTTGGGTTTGCCAGAACATTCTTTTAAAAGGCCCTATGTTCCCTGCTGAACAGGGGTGTTAATTTTTCATGAACTCACACTGTGATGAGAAGCATTAAAAGGCTGAGAGAGTTTTAGGAAAATGGTGTTAAAACAAAATAAAAGAAGCTTTGCTCAGGTTTGAGAAAGAACATGGAGACTGTTGACAAAAAGTTTCCTTGTTAGCAGAGACAGAAGTTAAATACGGAACACTGTAATGCAGTTAACTTTTTGTTGCAAATTTCTTGGGAGAGGAAGGAAGGTTGTGCCAAGACTAGCCCATTTAGAATCTGACTAGGCGCTGTTTGAGAGCCAGTAGCAATCACATTGCCACTCTGGCAGGAGAGTCTGCCCAGTAAAGAATTGCTTTATTCTTCACGACCTCAGGCATAGCAATCACTCCTGCCTTTGGTCAGTGACCGGCCATCTGGGCCTCTAATTCTCCACCTGTTAAGTGAAAGTTAAAAGTTTCCTCCTATGATAAAATTACTCAAATCTACATCAAAGAGTTTTAGTACATAAAATAGTATTTTTTTAAATTTTAAATCTGGATTGGAGCTGCTGTTTACAATAAAAGCTATACTTATAGGCACCTTTTTCCTTCTATTTCTTTATATTGATATTATGTAATAAAGCTGTGATTTTTTTTCTGTGCTTCTTAATATTGACACATTTAAAGTCAACATTTTGACCTAAATAACTACTCAGCCTGTTAGGCATTATTTCATGTCAATTAACCACAATTTGACCTACAAGTGTACAAATGTCAAAGACACATGGCTTTTTTTCCACTAGATTTTTCTTTCATTTTGGACCTCAGGTACACAAAGTCGAATTAATCATACTTTTCAGTTCATGGTAAATGGTCATCACTGGTAGGTACTTAGGTACCACAGTAGGCAGCTTCTAAAATGGTCCCTGTGATCCCTGTCTCCTGGTGCTCATGCCTTTCTGTGACACTGTGCCCTGAAATGTGGGCAGGGCCTAGTGACTTGCTTCTGATAAGTTGAATATGGCTTCCATCCTGGACACATTTTCTTCCCCTCCCTCCCTCCTTCTGAGGGATCAGGCTGTTGTGCTGTGAGCTGCCTTCCCTACAGAGAGACCCAGATCAGAAGGAGCTGAGGGAGGCTTCTGAGCAACAGCCGATGATGAACTGAGGCTTTCAGTCCAACAACCCTCAAAAAACTGAATCTTGCTAATAAGCACATGAATGAGCTTAAAAGTAAATCCTCCCCTACTTAAACATGCACTTTAATATTTTCAACATTTATTGGAAAATTCAAAATTCTATTTTATGTGTATTCATTCTTTACTTGCATAAATGTCATTGTGTTATATATACCATTCCACATTTTACTTTTATTTCTATACTCTTTGTTTTTGAGACCTATTCAAATTTCTCTCTTTCTTTTTTTTTTAAGATTTTATTTATTTTATCTTTAGAGGGGAAGAGAAGGAGAGAGAGAGAGAGAGAGGGAGAGAAATATCAATGTGTGGTTGCCTCTCCTGCATCCCTTGCTGGGAACTGGCCTGCAACCCAGGCATGTGCCCTGACTAGGAATCGAACCGTGATCCTCTGGTTCATAGGCCTGCGCTCAATCCACTGAGCTACACCAGCCAGGGCTCAAATTTCTTATGTAAATATAATTCACTACTTGTAATTATTGTTGTAGGCATTTTACTTGTTCATTTTCAAGTGGTGACACCTAGGAGGCCTCTAAGTACTTGCTACCTCAAAACAATATTGTGATGAACATCATACCTGTCAGCGGGCCAATTCATGGATAATTAAGGATGATGTGGACACCGGCCCAGTGTCCATGGCATTATAGATAAGGCGAGACAAATTCACACAGACTACAGAAACTCTGTGGAGAAAAAGGGATGACACGGCTGCTCTCTCAGTGAAAGAGAGGGCAGGCCCCAGCCCCTGCCTGGACAAGCTTTTATTGCTTTTCTGGGTACATTACATGGAGGATGGTCCTCATTTACTATGCATAGGTTTGCTTTAGGTGGTTACCTTTTACAGAAAACAAAGGATAGGATGTTGCTAATTACATCAAAAAAAGAAGGGTGTTTGCAAATGTAAAGGAAAAAGTGGTTGAACTGGTTACATTTGTCCTTGGGAGGTTTAGTACAGACTTTAGAAAGTTACTTTAGAGATATGCAGTAAACATTTGCTGCCTCAATTCAGGGTGAGGAAGTTTTAGCAAAAAGCAAGTCTCAAAGTAGCCTAGGTACAATGCAGGCCTGATTCCCCCCAGGAGAACCTATCCATGGGTGTGGGTACTCTGTACTGGACCTGGCTTTCCACTGGCCTTCAGAGTGAGAGCTGGGCTACATTTCCCACCCCGCACAGAGCAGTCTCCCTATAAAGGATACTTTTAGCATTCCTTCTTAAAAGTGGCTTAAATCTGAAGAACTTAAATTGTCCCATATAACAAGAGTATAACTAGAGGAAGCATTAGCAGCTCAGTGATGTAATCAAAGACCCAAGCGTGTTCCTTCTTTCTGCTCTACCATCATTCTCCACAAGTTTCTGTTATTTTCCCCAGTGGTAATCATTTATTGAGGCAGCTCTGGGTATCACATGTAGACATGATCTCAGCTGTGAAGGAAAAAAAGTTGACAGCTTCCCATATACCTATTTTATTATAGAAGAATACTTTTACCACAAGTTCCTTAGTAGATGTTCCCTTGGGTCCCCTTGACTAACATTTATATATGTAGCAATAGAGACTAGGTACACTAGTGTCCTGAATATTTGCCTCCCAGATGGGGAGATGGGAAAGTTAATTTTATGGGTCAGCTTGACTGAACCACAGGGTGCCCAGATATTTGGTTAAACATTGTGCTGGGTGTGTCTATGAGGGTATTTGTGGACATGATTAACATCTGAATCAGTAGACTGAGTAAAGCAGATTGCCTTCCCCAATGTGTTTGGGCCTCATCTAATCTGTTGGAGGCCTAAATGAAAAGCTGGGTAAAGGAGAATAGCTTTTTCAGCCTGTTTTCAAGTTGGGACATTGGTTCTCTGCACAGGGACTGGAACTTACACAATCAGCTCACAGGTTCTCAGGCCTTCAGACTTAGACTAGAAGTTGACTCCTGCCTCTCCTAGGTCTCCAACTTGTACCCAGCAGATCATGGGACTTCTCAGCCTGTGTAACTGTGGGAGCCAATCTCTTGCAACACAAACAAATTAAATGTTTATATATAGATATCCTATTCACTCTGTTTCTCTGCAGTACCCAGGCTTTGCCAACAAGGTAGAGTGGAGGAGGCTGTGTGGCAATTTCTATTACATAGCATATGTGCTATTTACATTTACTAAATACTAAATATTACACCAATATGTCAGTTAGCTGTTGCCAAAATTACACTGGAAAACAACTGTCCCAAAATTCGATGACTTAAAACAACAATAATTTATTATCAGCCAGCTGGGAGTTTAGCTGGGATGGATCTAAGCTTCAGGTTGGATTCAGGTCTGTTCCATTCTCATCCTCCTTGGACTAGTATGTTTAGTTAATGCATATTCTTTTCGTGGTAATGGAAGAAGCACAAAGGATAAAGCCCAACCAACCAAAGCCCAAAGAAGGGACTTGAGCAGGTGCACCCTTCAAGCACCTGCTGGAGTCCCTTCTTTTAAAATACTATTGACCAAAAAAGTCATATGACCAAGCTTAAAGTCCAGCAGCAAGAAAGTTCACAGCGAAACCCACTGTGAAACTAAATTGAGTCACATGGCCAAGCCTATTGGGGAGGAGAAATGTATACCTCCTGTAAAAGTGGTGAAGAGGTAGTGAATATATTTGAACAATAATCTAATATACTGTAACCATTTGTTCTCTCACACCAGTAGTACATGTTTCTTTTTTTATTTATTGATTATGCTATTACAGTTGTCCCATTTCCCCCTTCATTCCCCTCCACCCTGCACACCCCCTCCCACCCACATACCCCCACTTTAGTTCATGTCCATGTGTCATATGTTCTTTAGCTTCTACATTTCCAACACTATTCTTGCCCTTCCTTATCTATTTTCTACCCACAGTCTGTGCTACTTATTCTCTGTGCCTTTTCCCCCCTCTCTCCTCCTCCTGCTCCTCTGTTGCTAACCCTCCATGTGATCTCCATTTCTGTGTTTCTGCTCCTGTTCTACTTGTTTGCTTAGTTTGCTTTTGTTTTAGGTGTGGTTGTCAATATCTGTGAGTTGCCTGTCTTTTTACTGTCATATTTTTTATCTTCTTTTTCTTAGGTAAGTGCCTTTAACATTTCATATAATAAGGGCTTGGTGCTGATGAACTCCTTTAACTTGACCTTATCTGAGAAGCGCTTTATCTGTCCTTCCATTCTAAATGAAAGCTTTGCTGTCATTTAGAGCAATCTTGGATGTAGGTCCTTGACTTTCATGACTTGGAATACTTCTTTCCTGCCCCTTCTTGCCTGTAAGGTCTCTTTTGAGAAATCAGCTGATAGTCTGATGGGAACTCCTTTGTAGGTGACTGTCCCCTTATCCCTTGCTGCTTCTAGAAGTCTCTCCTTCATTTGAGTTTTGGCTAATGTAACTATGATGTGCCTTGGTGTGTTCCTCCTTGGGTCCAACTTCTTTGGGACTCTCTGAGCTTCCTGGATGTCCTGGAAGTCTATTTCCTTTGCCAGATTGGGGAAGTTCTCCTTTATTATTTGTTCAAATAACTTTTCCAATTGTTGCTCTTCTTCTTCCCCTTCTGGTACCCCTATAATTTGGATGTTGGGACATTTAAAGATGTCTTGGAGGTTCCTAAGCCTCTCCTCATTTTTTTGAATTCTTGTTTCTTCCTTCTTTTCTGTTTGGTTGTTTCTTTCTTCCTTCTGGTCCACTCCATTGATCTGAGTCCCAGTTTTCCTCCCATCTCTATTGGTTCCCTGTGCGTTTTCCTTCATTTCACTTATTGTAGCCTTCATTTGTTCATCTAATTTGTGAGCAAAATCAACCAATTCTGTGAGCATCCTGATGACCAGGGCTTTGAACTGTGCATCTGATAGGTTGGCTATGTCTTGGTCGCTTAGATGAATTGGCTCTGAGGCTTTGATCTCTTCTCCCATTTGAGCCATTTTTTGTTTTTAGATTTCTTCTTCTTTTTTTTGGGGGGGGGGGTCTTGTTGCGCCTGTTACATAGTGAGGGGCAGAGCCTTAGGTGTTCACCAGGCAGGGCAGCCTAGTTGCTGGGTTGTAATGCTGTATGTGGGGGCGAGGTCAGAGAGGGAACAATAGCACTTGCTCCACTCTCTCTCGGATTTCAGTCCCTTCTGCCATTTCCCAGAAACAAATCGGGCCTTTCTGGTGTTGATTTCCATGTGAGTGGGCTTGTGCACATTGTAGGACCCTGTGGGTCTGTCCAGCAAACTCTCCTGTGAGGCTAGGAGTCTCTCCCAGCACCTCAACCCCCACAAGTGTTTTCAATTGGTGTTTTTAGGTTTTATTTCCTGGTGCTGGGGCCCTGGGTTGTGAGGTCTGTCTTGCTCCCCGTTTTCACCTGGATTATCTGCATGCCAATGTGGGACCGCCTGGTCAGCCAGCTACCTTGCACGGCCTCACTGGGTCTGCCCGTTGCCACCCTGCACCCGGGTCTGCTAGCCACTGCCTGTGCGCCTGGGGCTCCTGCACTTCCGGGACCACCAACCTCCGCTTTTTCCTGTCACGACTACGCCTCTCTTACTGGTCTGGATGAATGGTTTTTGGACTTCTGTACAGTTTAATTTTCTGTCAGTTCTGGTTGTTTTCTTGGTTCTAAATCTTTGTTGTCCTTAATTTTGGTTATGCTAGGAGGCACAGTGTATCCACCTATGCCTCCATCTTGGCTGGAGGTCCCATGAGTTTCTTATATACCAACATCAGCACTAACTTTTGGTATTTACCAATCTATATATTTTTACCAGCAGAATAGGCATAAAGTTGTTTTAGTGTATATATACCTCTGATTATTAGTGAATGAAGTTGAATATTTCTTCATCTATTTATTAGCTTTCTGTGTTTCCTCATTTTCTTAATTACTTATTCATATCTATTGGACATATAAAAATTGAGTTTCCTGTATATATCTTTATATATTTTTTTAATTTGTAGGAATTCTTTGTGAACTATTTATATTAACCCCAATCCATTTGAAATGTTGCATATCTCTTCTTCCAATTTGTCACCTATATATTAACTTTGTGATATTCTCCATTGAATAGAAATCTTTTAGTCAACAATTGTTTTTTCGCTTTGTGTATTTGGAGTGTTAAAAACCGCATCCATTCATCCTAATATCACAATATTTTTAAAAATTTAATTTCATATTTGCTTTACCATTTTAATCTTCATATCTAGGTTTTTAATCAATTTAGATTTGTATTTTTATAGACATATTTCTTCATGCTATCACCCAGTTTTCCTAACAATGGCTACTAAAAAAATAATCTTCTTTCCCCACAGGCTTATAATGCTACTTCTATAACAGAACAAATCCCCACATTTAACTTGGGTTTGCTTCTGAGCTTCTTATTCCATCCCATTGATCTCCTTCTGCTTTCTGATACAGACACCACCATTTTTTCTTTTTAATTACTTTGTCTTTGAAATACCTGGGTGGGGCAGTTTTCTTGCTTTATTCTTCCAGATAATTTTTCAAAAGAATTTGTCAAGGTCATAAAAAATCTTACTGAAATTTTGACTGGAATTGCATTTAATTTGTAGATCAATTTGGGAGAAATGTTTCGTTCAAAGTGTATGAAGAGTGAGTAGTTTCTGAAGTCAACATATTGGAATTCTCTTCTTTGGGTTGAATTAGATACTATTTCTTAATTGTCTGGAATAAGCCTGGGATCTCTCAACATAGAAGGAGATGTGTGTATTTTGGAATTCAGTTAGTTGTAGTGGCAGTAATTCCTTAAGTATAAGGCCTACCCTCTTTTCTTTTCAATTTCTGATTGTTAGTTCTAGTGATTATCCTATTCAGCAATTCTTGTCATTCTTGAAGGGCTTATACCACTCCTAGCCTTTTACATAACATTTCATGGAGCTATTTATATCTCTTCAAACTTGCCCAGTGTTTCATTTGTTTGGTTAGGTGCCTAATTAACGTACCATATTAATGAGCCAGAGCTCATTAGAACCATCTCTTTTGAAGTCTTTTAGCTTCCTCCTAACCCTATGCAATCATCTTGCAAATGTATGTTGTTGAGGACAAGGGGAACCTAAAGAGTGTGCTTGAAAAATTTCAAACCCTTCACCACTCCTGGAAGTGTGCCTCAAGAGACACAACCTTACTAATGGCCTCATAAAGGATAGGGCCTGATCATTATTTGTGGCTCATTTAGGGTAGTTAATAAGAAGTAACCTAGTGGCTAGAAAAACATAACATAAGGGTGGTCTTGAATTGGTTTAATCATCTTTGTCCAGTGAAAGTCTATTCATCTTTTTTAACTCTTCAAAAGGGAGTCCAAAGGGGTGACTCATTTGAATATTTAGCTACATATTAAATCCAGTTCAGATTCTGTATTGTAGGTTTTTAGAAAAACACTGTTTAATGAGAGCATTCCTAACATAAAACACACTGAGAGGATAAACATGCCTTTTCAATGTGCTATTTTAAAAAAAGAAATGTATTAAATGAGCCCAGAATTGTTAAACTTAGCTCTGTAAATGTTCAGCAGTTTTATACTTTCCCTTACTTTGCCTACATATCTCCTATTTCTTTGCAATCTTGGTTGAGTTCTTTTTAAAGCTACTGTCTTCTAAATCACATAATTTTAAGTAACAAGACAGCTAGGTGACATGTTGCAATATTGGAATTGTTGAGTCAGGTCTTCTCATAATTTCACAACTGTTAAAATCCCCATTTTGGAAAATATGACTAATTCCCTCTAATTCTCAAGTCTTCTCCAGAGAAATATCACGTTTTGTGCCACCAGAATGTCATACAAACAGCTCCCTCAACATGGCTTCTAACTCAGCTTGTTGTAGGCTAACCTAGGAGTAGGTTGATGCTCATAATCAATTGCATTAAAAGCTCTTCTCATAAATGCGTTTAAGAAATGAACAGGGCAGAAACTACTGTAGAGGCATGAGTTTGAATTTTATCTAAATAAATGTTTTCTGTACAGGCCAGACAAGTGGGTTCATGCAGTTGAAGGTGTTTTTTAAATTCCTCATAGGTGTTGTCTGAGCTCCTCTTGCTTTGCAGAAACCCATAATTTCCAGGTAGCTCAAGATGCATTTTCCAAGTTGCTGAGAGATAGCAGAGATCTCTAAGATTTTTGGAACATGTGTGGTCACTACATTTCTTTTGGTAAAATAACCAGAGCCATGGCCCAGTTGAAATTACTGTTATATTTGCTTATAAATAATTACAGTAGCTGATATTTCTCAGGGTTTACTATGTGCTCTTCCTGAATTGTCTATTTAATCCTTACAACAATGCAATGAAGCAGGTATTATTACATTCTCCATTTGACAGATAAAGCAGGGCAGGTCAGTAACCTCATTTTGTATATGGGGAAACTGAGTCTATATAATTGAAATCTTTGCTCCCTGGAGCAGATGATGTCAATGTTTTCCTCGGATCATCTCTATTTTCTTTTGTGCCATTTTTGTGTGCCCATTGTTGTGGATGTGTTCCTTTTTCATAGCCTCAGGGCACTGCAGCCTTTCTGGCCTGCACAGTCGGAAAGCAGGAAGTGCCAGGAATTTACTCCCCTTATCTGGTGGCACTGGTTATAGAGTCTGAGAGAGTCCCAGCTTCCTGGGCTTGCACAGCACACTCTGAGCTGCTGAGCTCCCTGTGGACTCAGTCTGAGTCTGTCTTCTGCTGATTTCTGCCTGTGTCTGCCTCCTGTCTGTGCCTCTTCCCTTCCCTATTTTAGGGACTATTTTAGGGCTACTTTAGGGACTTACCCCTGACCTGTCCCCTTCCCTCATGCCCCTAGCACCCATTCCTTAAAAAGTCATTTGCACATGAATCTTTATCTCAGGGTCTGTTTCTGGGGAGCTCAACCTTAAATGCAACTCTTTCTTATGGTTTCACAGGACAGACTTCTGTTGGAGTACGAAAGTGGGATTTAGATTATCTTCAAATTCACTTGCAGAAGGTGTGGTTCTTTATATGCCTTTTCTGCTATGTGCAGCTTACCTAGGGATATCTAAGGATTTTGTTTAACCTTCCACTTCATCATTCTAAGGAATAGTCATGTTATGGTTCTCAGTTAAATTGGTCCAGGAAGAAAAGCCAGATCTTTGTATTCTTAGGGCATCCCTTAGCTTTCTTTGTTCCAGCTAACTCATTCTTAAGACTTTGTCCCCCAACCACACCCCATCCTTTCAATCCTTCTGATACTTCTCTCTGATATAAGAGGTCCATCTACATTTTAAGGCAGGATGAAACCTATTATAATGGGGACTTTTCCTTAAGAGAGATATCATTTATCCTGGGGCAAAAAAAAAGTGGTTAGCCCTGGCTGGTGTGGCTCAGTGGTTGAGTGCCAACCTGCAAATCAAAGGGCCCCCAGTTCAAATCCCAGTCTAAGGCACATGCCTGGATTGTGGGCCAGGTCCCCAGTAGGGGGTGTGCAAGAGGCAACCACACATTGATATTTCTCTCCCTCTCTTTCTTCCTCCCCCCCTCTAAAACTAAAAGGTATCTTTTTAAAAAAGTGGTTAGCACTAACTATTAGGAGAAAAGATCTCAGTGCCTGAGAATCTGTGGAGTTTGGAGGACAGGCAATCTTTCCCCAAGACATTGGGGAAAGTGTGTGTGTTTTTGTCTGTGTGTATTAAAGAACCATGTGACTAAAGAATTCTAACATTGTGAGCTCAAGTCAGCGTGGCATGGGGTGGAAAGAGAAGGGGAGGAAGAATTTGTTTTCTTCAACCCTAACACTGGGACGCAGAGATGGTGGTGGCATTTTCTCATGGCAGGAACAGCAGGACCTTTAGGAGTGTAAGTGGCAGCATATACTCACACACTCAGAGCACCAGGGATCCTAGCAGTGAGGTAAGAGGCTACAATGAGAACAAATACTCTGTTTCAAGGGTGACCCCAGGTGCCCTGGTCAGGTGGCTTAGTTGGTTGGATCACCATTCCACACACCAAAATGTTGCAGGTTTAATCCCCAGGCATGTGTGGGAAGAAACAAATCTATGTTTCTCTCTCACATCGACATCTTGATCTCTGTCTGTCTGTCTGTCTGTCTCTCTTTTCCTCTTTCTCTAAATTCAATAAACATGTCCTTGAGTAAGGATTAAAAACAAGAATGGCCCCAGGTGGCAGCCACAACTGCCCCAAAGAACACAATTCTTCTCAGCATACCTGTGTGGATCCTGAGGGAGTATAGTTAAATTTTACTTTTTGGAGTTAGAACAGGTTAGTGTTCTCATTTTCTCTGTAACCTTTATATTGCTCACATGTATTATGTAGGGTCTCCAATTTCTTTGAACGTTTTATTTATTTGAATTTAAGAAGTTACGCTCTGATTTAAGAGAACAAGGCAGCCCTGCCTTTGGGGCTTTCCCTGAGGACTCTGGGATGTTTCCTCTGATGCTGAATTTGGGGACATAGCTTTTCCATTAGCTCTCATAGCCTTCCATCAGGACAAAGCCTTTATGCTACACATTGTCTAGTTTTTGGCCCCAAGAAGAAGTCTTTGCTTCCATTGTAAGGCTTTGAAAGGTTCACATATCTTGTTATCTGAATTCTTCATTCATAGCTCAGCCTTTCTCTCCAGGCCTTGGGGAACCTTGTGTTCTCCTTTCTAGTTCAACTCTGATTCCATGCTGATCCAAGCAGTATGCTCTGGGTTTCCTGAGTCCTTAGATAGCTCTCATCTGATCTACCTCTCTCTTTCCCAATAATGAGGTGAACATTGCAGAAAAGACATGAAGCCAAAAGATGGTTATTTTAGGGACTCACCCCTGACCTGTACTAGTTGGGTGACTTTGAACATACCTCAAACTCTTTCAGGCCATTTTTCCTCTTTAAAAAGGGGGTATTCATACCTCCTTCATTTATTTTAAGAATTAAATGTGTTAATGTATCTGAAAATACTTTATAAAATTTAAAGTACTTATGATAAAAATAGAAGCATTATTATGTGTTATTATACACAGCTCAGATTCAATATCTCCCACTCTGTCTAAATTTGAGGATTCTTCAAGTGATGGATCTACTAACAATTAAAAAAAAATACACCTTACTTTTATCTGCCTTCTGGCAGGAAAGCTATCTATTGTTTTTCTTCCTAAAGCCAAACTTATTCATGAGCATATGGAAGTACAGTCCTTTAAACACACTTTGTCATCATAGGAGAAGTGTGTTAATTATTGATTAAGGCTGCAGAAGTTTGGAAAATGAGGAAAAAAAGAAAGCAAATTAAGGCATTACATGAAAGTCCACATACTGTCAGATACCATAGCACACTCATGCAGTAGGAGAAGGGCCAGGCAGGGCTATGAAGGAATCAAAGTGGCTCCAAAAGGGCGATCAAGCCCTGGCCAAGTGTCTCCATTATTTGGAGTATTGTCCTTTACACCAAAAATGTTATGGTTTCAATTGTAGAGGAGGCAACTAATCGATGCTTTTCTCTCTCTCTCTCTCTCTCTCTCTCTCTCTTCCCCCCTCCCTCTTTATCTCCCCATCCCCCTTCCACTCTCTCTAAAATCAATGAACATATTCTTAGGTAAGGATTTTTTAAAACAGGGCTTTCAACAATTGATCTGGATATGAGGCAATGCTCTTTTTTGCACTTCTTGAACAATTTAGGAACCCACTGCTGGTTCAGGGTAGGAAAAAGCAAAGGATCTTATTGTTTTAAATGCAGAGAGGCTCATACATAGCAGAGGCCCTGTAAATACTCGTTGCATGCATGAACATTTTTGGCACCTTGGACTCTCAAAATCCTGTGTCTGACTAGAGGAATAAACTGTTTCCAGGAACTGAAGCACAGAAGTTCTCAACTTAAGAACCATTATTTTAAGAGTGTCTTGAAACACCTTTGCATGAAAATTAGTGTAAGAAAAGATGTCTTCCAGAATGCAGACTTAGGAGGCTCCTGAGAACAAAAGTCGTTGAACGTGATTTCTTCTTACTATTGGACCTATGCCATAAAGAAATCTGGCAATGGAGGCTGAGGAAATAGCTGAGCAGGGGAATGAAGCGGGGGGGTGGGGGTGGAGGGGAGAGAGAGAGTTGGGGAGGAGGAGGAACTGCACTGTGCTAGTTTTTATATGATCTTATTCTTCTCTGCTTACCAACCCTATCAAGCTATCAAGTAGGTATTACTAGCCCTCCCTTTTATCCTTCATTTTAATTGCTATATAAACAAGAAAATTTACTATCTTCATCATTTTGGAGTGTACAGTTTAGAAGCATTAACTATATTCCCATTGTTGTACAACCACTGGCGTATTTATTTTCAGAACCCTTTTCATCATGCAACACTGAATCTCTGTCCCTATTAAACACTAGCTCCCCACTTTCCCTCCCCTCAGCCTCTGGCACCTACTATTCCTCTGTCTGTCTCTGTGAATTCGACTACACCAGGAACTGCCTATCAGTGGAGTCATACAGTGTTGGTCCTCTTGCAACTGGCTTATATCACTTACCACATTGTCCTCAAGTTTCATCCATGCTGTAGTATTTCCTGCATTTTAAAAGCTAAACAGTATTCCACTGTGTGGTACTATCCCCCCTTGCAGATAGGGAAACTGACAGTGAGGTTCAGAAACCTCCCTGAGTCCACTCAGCAGAGTAACCACCATTTGTGCCCAGATATGGCTGTTTCCCAAACCTGTGCTTTTTCTACCACATACACATGCCTCCTCGAGAGATTCATGGACTGTGCGACTAGGAATCCTCCACATGCCCTAGAATCACCCCTCACCTCCCAACACCTTGTCAAACTTTATGGCATGTGGGAAATCACTTTGGGGAAGGTGTGTGAAATCAACTTGGGAGCGACTTCACAGAGATCACTGGTCTACTATGGTACATGCTTGTTTTGCTGAGAAAAGAAAAGTTTAATGGACACATCTATGCTATGCATTTTTAAAGTTACACTTGTAACCTCATGTCAAGGTTTCTCCACAATGTATATTTTGGGGGAAGGAGAAGCTCGGGATGATGGCAGTATATGGCTGAGGCACATGCACTGAGGAAGCCTGAGCCAAAAGGAAAAAAAGATTGCACTCAGAATGTATCCTATCTACCAACTGGTAGAGGTGTCCACAATATATTGCTAAATGAAAAAATGTAAGTTGTAAAGTATTGCGTGTAACATGATTCCATTTCAGAACAACAAAGAGCCAAAAAGTATATACCTGGTCCAAAATATGTGTGTAAACTGATGAGTGTAGGGTGGGCTTGGGATAGGAACCTAACGTGACTCCTGGGTGCCTGGCACAGAGTAGCTCTCAAAACTATGTGGTAACTGTAGGGGTGAATGCCACATCAGCCCTCTGGAAGCCAGGAGGAACTGACAAAAGTCCATTTTCAAGAAGCTTCCAACCATGCCTAGGAATAATTGTAAGTATTATTAGTGGGATAAATTCAGACTTTTGATTGTAGCCGACAAGATTCTGCATCCTTTATCTCCACATGCAATGTTCACTGTCATCTCTTAAAATATTTCACCAGTCAACTCACTTCCTCTGGTTAAAGTCCAACCAGCTTGTCTTCTTTCAGTTCCCTAAGTAGGCCAAGGTCTTTCCTAACTCAGGTCCTTGGCACATGCTGTTTCTTCTGCCATTCAATGTGGCTGGCTTCTCCTCCTCGCTGAGTCTCAGCGTTCATGTCCCCTTTTCAGAGAGGTCTTCCCTGACTATCATATCTAGAGAAGGCAGCCCTCCTTACCTGCTCACTCTCTCTACCTTAGTCCTTTTGTTTCTTTCTCAGTCCTTTAAAAACTTGCAATCCTTTTATTTATTCATTTTGTTTCTGTTTTTATTGCCTCCTTCCCTGGATGGAAGGTAAGGCAGGGCTATGGCTGTCTTGTGCGCCATCCTATCCATGGTGCCCAGTACATAGTAAGTTCCCCATCCATGTCTGTGGAGTGAGACCATGTGACACCGGTTGTGCGACTATGAGGCAGGGCAGAGGGACAATCACCAGTCCTCAGCATGGAGCCTGTCCCATAAACCTTTGTTGAAGTTTTAAAAAAGGAGATTTGAGAGCAATATGGAGAAAGGAGAGGCGAATGAAGGAATGAAGCTGATCTTCTACTTGTAAGAATTTCACAGAGGGTGGAGATTCATGCTGTGGTTTGGGAGAAGGTCACAGAGCCCTGGAGCAATGGTGGGACCCAGCACTGGGCAGGCAAAGAGTGAGGTGGGCAGCACCTGGGATCTCGGCATGAGGTTTAAAACATAAAACTGTGGTGGGCCCCAAAGAGGTCACCTCTGGAGGCCAGGAACTGGAGTATCCAGGAAAAGAAGTCAAGAAATGTGTACCAAGAGGCCTGGCACTTTCCAGGAGGACTTTCCCCATGGCCTCATATGTGGCAGAAAGGGATGTTTCTGGTTGGGTGCAGGCAGAGCTGGCTGCAGGGTGGTGACCAGTGGTTGGAGACTACTGCCACCAGCCCAGGCCAGTGGGCAGGGGCAGGATGCTAAGGCACAGGAGACTCAGAGGGCAGACCCTAGCAGAGGTGGCACTGGGCTAGGAATGTTCATTGCCTGCAATCCCAAGCCTTTGGCACCTCACACTCAAAGGCTGAATCTGTGCTGATTTCCCTGACAGAGAAGGCTAGAAGCTGTGGCCACAAACCCAAATCTAGAAAAACAAAAAGCTAGGCTAGGGAGAGAAGCATTAGCTCCACCATCTTTTGTTGATAATCTCATTTCATGAGATGTCTCATGGCTCTGGGAAAAACTTCAACATCTCTACTGGCACTCAGAAGGTTGAAGACAGAACACACTCTGGGCAAGGAGATGTGCTTGCGTTGTGAAGCCTGCTGCTTCATGACATGGCTCTGCTCCCAGGTTTCCTGCTCCAGTTCTGGCCCTTGCCATGATTGGTGCACCTTCTGACCTTCCAAACCCTCTCTGTGAACTGGTCAGGACCACTAGTTTCCATTTAGAGATGAGAAAAAAGATGCAGAGGAGATAAAGAGCTGAGACTAGATCTTCCCACTTGCTGCCAAAATTATTTGCTTTGTATTTCCCAAGGTATACAAAAGAGGGCTGTGAATTAGAAAAACTGAGAAGTCCATTTAGATGTGGGCCTGAATGTTGGCTCTCAGCTTTGCGGGTGTTGCTGTTTGGTTTTGCTGCTGGAGGTAAGAAAAGAGAAAGGCTTCCTGAGCTGATCTCCCATAATGCTTTTCCATTAGTCCCTGGAAAATGTACACCTGGCTTCCCAGGGATTGGAGATGGCGTGAAGTGGGTGGGGAAGCGCCTTCCTCCTTTGTCAGTTATCCCTGGGGAATCTAGGTTCTGAGGATGCTGTGTGTTCTTTCTAATTAATGCAGGGATCCCAGTGACCCTCCAGGGAGAGCACAGGGCATCAGAGTTGGCAGTTTTCCAGCATTCTGCATTGCTGCTCAAACAAGAAAGGACAGACTCAGAGAGGTGGCACCCTGGTAAACCAACAAGATCAATTTTGCATAACTGAAATGTGGCATCATCTCAGGCTGTGAAGTTTCTCAGCCATTTTTGATCCAAATTCTTCTGCTAAACACACCAATCTTATGAGAAGCTTTTATGTGATTTGATATTATAAATAAATATCACAGTGAAAACAGATGACAATTTTAGAACCTGTTTTTTTTCCCCACTCACCAAGCCCTCACCCCATTCTTAGAGGCTTTGCCAGGAAAATTCCTTTCTCATGCAGCTGTTGAAAATCACTTGCTCTTTCTTACAGAGCATGGATGGAATCCCTCAAGGCAGTGAGTGATTCCTGAAGAAAGGGTCTTAAATAAGCTGGCCCAGAGATACCCGGTGAAATTGTTGAAAATCAGATTCCTGGGCTCTGCTCCCTAGGCTCTAACTAAGTTAGTCCGGTGGGACTAAGGAATCTGTGTAATTAAAGTACTCCCAAAGGTGATTCTCACAGATCTGGAAGCCAGTGAGGCAGACAGAGACTCTGGTGGAAGCATTAACATCACATGCAGGACCTCTTGGATTATATACTCCAGACCAGAGCAGGCCTCTAGAAAAGGGCTGTTAAAAGTAACCCCTGAAGTCACATTTTCCTCCATCCATCTGAGTCTCTTATAGTGAGATAAAGTGTAGCACTTAAAAATAAAAAGTTCCTTTTGCAGAAGCCCAACTGAAAGGAATTCAATTAATGTGAAAGTGTGTTCATGTGAGTCATTATCCATTCTACTAATTTGCATTCGGACCTGTCACGTGAGGCCAAAAGAGGTTCCATCAGCCAGGTAGAAGTTGGATCACAAGGTGTGTGAAACTCAAGGCTTCTCCAAGCGCTTTAGCTCAGCTGCCCAGGGAGGGGGAAGTAGCTAAAACCCACCCATTGACTGTGGGATTTAGCAGAGCTCCTTAGCTGCAGGAGACCACACACAGCTGTCTTGAATAAGCTGTTTCCCATCTCATGGGCTCACCAGGCTTACTTAGGTCCTGCAACCAACGGACTAACGATCTCAAACTCAATGCCCTTCTCTTTTTTCTTGTGATGTTTCCATTAGGAGGCTTATCTTCCCATTGGGTTGTGATGACGTAGATGAATCTCTGGTGCTCATGTTTTTCATGGTCTACTGGATACTTCTCAAAGTAGAACAAGTTATCTGCACCCCAATCAGTTCTTCCCTCCAAATTTCCTTTTCCCTCTATGCTTCCTCCCTGGCGGCCTTCACCACTGCTCCTCTTCCACGACCCCCGTAAATCCTCCCACTTAGAGAGATGTGCTCCCTTCTGCCCTCTTGTTGCTGTTCTCACAGTCAGAATCTCAGTTCACCCCTTCCTTGCAGCCTTTCCTCAACTACTGAGGTGACCTCTGCCTGTCCTGCCCCTCCTCACTGTTTCTGTAAAGCTCCACTCTGCATGTTGCTCATTCCTCTGGTCACAAAATTGGCCCTTAAAGATGTGCCAGTCTTCATTGTTTCTTAAACCTCATTTTCCCCTGTTCTCCTATCCATGCTCTATGCATGCTCCAGCTAGCTATACACATCCTGTAATTCCTTACCCCTGGGCCTTTGTAAGTGCCGTGACTTCCCTTTGGACTATCCTTCCTCCCATCTCTGCTGCTGAAATCCAACAAGTGCCACCAACATTTTCATGACTCCCAGTCTTCATCAGGATAAGGGACTGCTACCTCTGCAGTTAAACCTGGCAAACAATTCAGGGAGAAATTTGATGAGCTGTTTCCAGAATTGCACACAAGCCTGCAGACATACTAATGTATCCCACACACAAATGTAATCAACCATGCCATCTTTCAAATCCACACTTCTCTTTGATTGTTGTTTGAAAACCTTGGGATGAGGTGCAGAGATGGAGCCATGAGTTCAGTTACTTGGCACAATTAACTAGAACATGGGAGTTAGGTAATAGGGTAGAGGGAGAGGGAGTTAGCACAAACATTTCTAGATTTAATCTTGGTCTTGTTGCCTTAACAACTTGATGTAGATTTCAGAGAGGTGGCCTTTTATTCCTCAATAATCTTTTTGGAAGTCAGAGTTGTCATAACAATAGCACTGAAAATAACCAAGCCTCCATCAAATGCCTTTTGTTGCTGGTTTTTCTCTTTAAGAAGGGCTTGTAGAACTTTGGGATCAAGGGCCAGTAAGGAAAAAGAGGACAGAAAATTTGTCCTAAATGCAAAAGTCTTATGCCCATGTCCATGATATCTATTTCCAAGCCTAAAACATTGAAATAGATTAATATTGTTTTCACTTACTTAGTCTGTTCTATCAGCAGCTTTTCATAATGAAACAGTGTCTTAGATACACTTGATTGATTGATTGATTGATTGATTTCTTCATTCATTCTCTGGTTCCAATGTATTTACCATAAAATACACTAATGTTACAGTGGAGGCTGGACAAAGAGGTGCAAACATTCACTACCAGGTAACATGATAGAGAGCAGTACCCTACCTAGACTTGAAGCAACTAATTCTATTCTGGCAGGGGTAAACCTATATAATTAAGTTTCACACTTATAGTTATTTCTCTGAATTCGGGAATAAGAGGCATTTTGTTGTAGATGTAATTCCATCTATAAGTGTTAACTTTATTTAAAGAAAAACATTCTATATTAATATTATCAGTTGAGGTGTCTTACGAGATTCCTAAATCCACCTAGTGCTTTTTTGTTGTGATACAATTTGCAGCTGTGGTGAGAAGACCACACAGCCCTGACTCTGATGCGGTCTTCAGCTCCAGAAAGTCTGTTGGCCATGTAGCTGGCTGTCACTGCTAAATCTGTGGCTTGCAGAGGCCTGAGAACTGGATTTGTCAAGTACAGTCCTCACCATTTAACCTCTTCCTACACATAGGACACGTGTCATGTCATTTCAAACAGGCACAGTACAAGCTCTGTGAACGAAGTGGTTGCAGGGTAATTGCTGGACTTCCTCTTTGACTGTGTGATCTTCTTTGCTTACAGGACACTCTAAACCCTTATCAACTTGTTCCTGAGTTACTGGTACTGTAGGAAGAGATTTGATCTTTTCCTTGTCAGCTGAGGGAGGTCCCGTGTTTTCCAGTTGTCCTGAAAGCTGAATTACAATGGCATCAAGCCCTGTTGGACTTCAGGTGGAGTCCCCAGGGTTGGAGTGCAGCATCCCACTCCAGGTAAAAGGGTGTGGGGATCCATCAGGACCTGTAGAACTTGCAGAGAACCCTACAAAGATCTGTTGTATTAACCCCTCAGTAGCTGGTGATCTATCAGGAAGAGTTTTCTCTTGTGACCTGTATCTCTGAGTCACTGGCTATCCTGAAGGTCAACTTGGTCCCCAGAAGTCAATGTGAGTCTGGCAAACTTTTTCATTGCCTCTGTTATCTTGGTCCAGTGAGTGACTTCTTAGGAATGGTCTAAAATCTTGTATAATCAGCATATAGTCAGACTGAGCCAGAACTCTGCAAAATGTGTTGATGGTGAAATTGTCCATCCAGCTGCCATGGCCACCACCACCTAAAAAACTGGAATTACCCATCACTTCTTCAATAAAGCCTGATTCACATCTGGGGCAAATGCATTCCATAGCTTGGGACTAACCTTGCTCCTGCAAAAATGACTGTGCCGCTGTGCAGTGCCTGCGCCAGTCTGGCCACCACAGAGGCTTGTCCTTACCGTGTCTTTTCTCTCTTCTTCGTGGGCTGCAGTCCAAGAGGGCAGCCAGCCCCACCCTCCCTAGGTGGCTATCTCTGCCACCACCGCTTCTGCCTTTTAGATACATTTTTAAATGTTTAAAGGACACACGGACAAAGCCAAAGGAGGGTAGGATCCAGGGTGGGAGGAGGGGATGGCTGGTGTGGGGAGAGGGGGTTGTGGGGGAAAATGGAGACAACTTGAACAACAATAAAAAAAGAGAAAAAATAAAAAAAATTTATATGTCATGCTTAATCAAAAGTTAAACTATATGGGAGCTATTATTTTTTATCATAAAAGTAAATTTTTGGCCTATGTTTCTCAGTCACTGGCCCATAAAGTAGTGAGATTAACTTTTAGTACCCTCCTTGCCTATGACTCTCTTCTCAGGCACAGAATTCCCTTCTTGCCTTTTTCTCTTTCCTGTGCTCACATGGTCTTCAGGGGGGAATCTTTATTGTTACAAGTATGATCTGGTTTGCAATCTGCTGCTCTAGATTATAAATGCTTCACCCTTCCCCGGGGGGAAGGCTGCAGGACCTGCCATCAAGAAGCCTGGAGATGCCACAGCCCTCAGCCCCCTCCCAACACTGGACACAGCACCCACACACCCTGGGGGAGCTGGTTGGAGTCAGCCGACACTCCTGGATCCCAGTGCACTGCTGTCTTCTGTGCTGCCCAACTTTACGCCACCTCCCTCTGCACCGCCCACTGCTTGAAGTGGCCAGCCAAGCAGGCACTGTGACTGGCAGCTGCCTACATAACAAGGTGAGAGCTGTCTTTCCAGACACAGACTTCCACACATCCTGGAAGGACAGGGAGCACTCAGGAGCCTCCTTATAAGAACATTAATCCTGTTTCTGAGGTCTCTGCTCTCATGAACTAATCACTTCCCAAAAGTCTCACCCCCTAATACCATCACGTTGGGGGGTAGAATTTTAACATATGAATTTGGGGGGACAGAAACATTCAGATGGACTATAGAATGCTCAATTAAGGCAGAATAAATACTTATTGACCAGGGTGTCCACAGGGTACATGCAACTGCATGGCATGTGTGAGCTGATCACTTTCCCTTGTTACAAGGGCAGGCCTCTTATCTAGGAGGTCACCCAGCAAACCGTGATGGAATATATTCAGTTATGCTCTTGACATTCAACCAATATTGACTTGGATCAAGTTTCAAATGCTTTTAAGTTAAATGGTTGGAGTGTGGAAAACCTCTTGTGTAGCTTGGCTACCTTTGTGTACTTGGAGTCCTCCAAGCAGAGGTTGAAAAGGTTGAACTAGGAAGAATTGGATAGTGGGCTTTGTTGGGCTGTGAGGAGTGCCTTGTGGGAGGCAGAAGACACTGATCCTATTAGCTGTCTCTTTCAAAGTACAAGCAGAACTCAAGCTCCTGCATTCTCCAACCTGTGGGCTCTGACATGTGGATTGTAAATGCAGAGAGACACTAGTGCTTTGAGAAGCCCCCAGGAATATTCTCTGTTCTCAGATTCTGCTTCAGAGCCATTGTTGGTCATTTTATCTTTCTTATTTTCTTATGCAACTTTTAAGATTCTTAGGGAAGAAAAAAAGAAATTTTTTTTTGTTGCCTTCCACTGGGATACCTTAGAAAGAAATAGTGGGTCTGAAAATGCAAAGTGGGACATAAATTTTAAAGCACTCCAGAGTCAGTGCTGGAGATTTTATCTAAATTTTAATTCTTCCAAAAGGGGAAAACACCCCTCTCATACAAAATACACACACACACACAAAATACAAAATTTCCACACACATTCAAATTTATGGCTCTTAATGATTTTGTTGGATGCTGCTGCATGATGTATACATCTATATTTCTGGCTTCCAGATGGGAAGTGGGAAATGGTGTGCTAATGAATTATAGGTTTGAGTCAAAGTTAAAAAAAATGAGATGCTTTTTAGTCAGTTTTCTTTTGTTTTCTTTGTTTTAAATCCAATTATTGCCCTGCTCTGTTACAAAATGTGACATTTGTCATTGGGCTTTGCAAGGCAAACACTCAGGAGGCTGTTTATTTCCTCCTACCCACCTTGCCTAAAATTAAGATACGTGGGCAGCAAGTGGACCATAGTGCTTACAGCTCGGCAATGCAAATGTTAACAAAGAGAAAACTGGAGTGTTCTCAGCGAGATTTTGTTTTTGAATTATCATTCCTCCCAAAAGTAGCTTATCATAAAAATTGCAACATAACAACTTTCTCTAATACTGCTAGTCACCATGCTATAAAATGGTGATTTTTTTTCTAGAGTAACATAATAAGGAAGACAAACTCCTGGCTGGAATTCCATCTCATTGTCTTAGCACGGGTTTCCTCTTTTTGCTACTACTTCATTGAAGAGTAAACTCCTAGTAATCGAGAGTGAGGGATGAGGGGCAGATGCAAGAAAGAAGGGAGAGTCAGAAGACGTATCAGTGAACTGGCCACAGAATGGGTGGCAGTGGCTCTGGCTCATGGAACTGTGCTCTGAGAAGCCATATACCTGTGCTGTTGGACAGTCCATTTAGGAGGAGAAACAGGAATTGTCCACCTGCTCTTGCATCCCACTTGTCCAAGGTGAGCTCCATGGAGGTTAATTTCCTGCACTCTGGATTGAAAAGTCATTCTCATAGCTCTGACCAGTGTGCTTCCTGATGAACTTTATTATATTTTACTCTCTCTTGGGCTGTTGCTATGGTCTAGGCATCTGGTTTGCTCCTTAGAAAATGATAGACTGGCCCTGGATGGGTGGCTCAGCTGGTTGGAACATCCTGTCCCGTACACCCAAAAGGTTGTGGGTTTGATCCCTGGTCAGGGCATATACCAAGGTTGCATGTTTGATCCCAGGTTGGGGTACATATGGCAGGCAGCTGATTGAGGTTTTTCTCTTATCCCTCTCTCTCTCTCTCTCAAACCAATAAACATATCCTTGGGTAAGGATTAAAAAAGAAAGAAAGAAAATGATAGACTGTCAAATTAAAGACACTCTCTTCCGGGCCATGAACTATGGAGACCAATCATGGCTGCTGGTCAAATTGTTGAAATCACTCATGTAGATGTCTTCTTGGTCCACATACTTTGTAATGCAGCTGCCTCCAGAAAGCTATTACCTTTTGGTTGCTTCCTGGATAATTATCTAAGTGAAAGGGATGCAGTTAATTCAGTCTACATGAATATTTGGGATCCCATTCTGACCATTCCTAGGCATGATGCTTCTTTTTTAACAGTAACTTGAGCTGGACAGGTTGCTACACCCTCAAAGTGGCAGCCCAGCCCAAAGTGGCTTAGGGGATTCAAATTTATTCTGGTTCAGCCACCTGGATTTCCTGGTGCAGTTGTCATGATCCTAGATCAGAGGATAATGCCCATTTGGTTCTCACAGAGTCCCTCTACAGTACTCTGCATGGTGAACATAATGGGTCACTGTCAATTTTGTGACCCTTGTGTGTTTTACACCTGATACTTTTGGATGAGCAGCCTGGATGATCTTGATACAAAATGGGAATGGTTGAGAAAAAGTAAAGTTATATCTACTGGAACAGGAAACTTCAAGTTCATGGTGGTGGAGGAAGAATAACAACTTTGATGCTCTGGGGAGAGAATATCTTAGGTTCCAGAATGTATAGGGGATGAAGGACATTAATAATATGTGTCTTTCAGAATCACCCCCAAAACTTTTCCTACTGGTTTGGCTTGTCTAAACAATTGCAAGCACCTTAACTTTAACTGAGTGTTGGGTCTGCCATCCCCCAGTAGAAAGCTCTGACCTCTTTTGGATTACCATTTTCTTTCATATCACCAAGAAGCCTTGAAAACAACAGGGCATGGTGGCCCCAACTTCTGAGTCTTTCCCTTTAAATAAATGTGAACCCCAACTCATGAAGCTATTCCAAGGAGTGGATGCAAGTCACCTGCTTGGTGGTTTGGACACATGGGACAGGTCACACAGTCTCCCCTCAGGCGGTCCCCCCAAAAATACGAACTAGACTCAATTATTTGAACTGAGCTGGAACTCTGACTCTAACAGGCAACCAGAACTGTCAGCTTGTGTCCCTGACTGATAGGAGTTGAGCCTCACTTTGGGGCCTAAGCACTTATAAGCAACACACTCCTGCTGGGGCATCACATGCCCCCTTGAGATTGTGTTTCTTGAATGGAAGCCAGGCAGTTACTCCCTCCCTAAAACACAATGGCTTTTCCTTTAGGGATGCTTTTTGTTGTTTGTTTGTTTTCATTAAAAAAGATGTTTAATGGTAACACACTAGTTTTTTTCTATTAGAGATGTCTTTATTATCTGTTAACAGTTTTATTGAGATATAATTACCATATCATACAATTCATCTATTTAATGTACAAAATTCAGTGATTTTTAATGTATTTGCAGACTCATGTATCCATTATTACATTCAAATTTAGAATATTTTCATCCCCCCAAAGAAACCCCTTACCCTGTACCATCACCCTCAAATTTCCCCATCCCCTCAAGCTCTAACCAACCTCTACTCTATTTATTTCTCTATAGATTTGTCTATTCTGAACATTTCATACACGTGGAATCATACAGCATGTGGTTCTTTGTGATCGGCTTCTTTCACTTAGCATAAATTTTTCAAGATTCTTCCTTGGTACGATATGTCTCAGTCCATGGTCCATTTTTCCTGCCATATAACACCATATTGTATTTAATGTAGCACATTTTATTTGTCTATTCATTAAGTGATGGACATTTGGATTGTTTCAACTTTTTGGCTATTATAAATAATGCAACTCTTAAGTTCAGTGTACAAATTTCTGTGTGAAAATGTTTTCATTTCTCTGAGGTACATACTTAGGAGTGCAATTGGTCAATTGTCGGGAACTGCCCTGCCCGGTTTCAGGAGCTGTAACCCCCCATAGCTAAGGCTGAGTGAGCGACCTTTGGACCATAAGTCACTAAGGAGACAAAGCTTATCTCCCTGGTAGGAGTGCTGCTTCTGCTCCTTTTACTTCGTCCATAACTGATCTCAATGCTTGATCAGTTAGCCAATGACAGGTAAGATTCCAGAAGGGGGGAATGACTTAAGACAGGCATGATCATGGGGAGGCCCCAGGGAAGGACTTGGGGGGCTATAGCAAAAGGGGGTGATGGACACTTGGCTTTGACTAGCCCGAGTCCTCATTCTGTCTTTGAGAAGTCTCCTAATCTTTTGGCTGCCTTACTTTCCCTGCCTGACTTAAGCCTGAAACAACACTTGAGGGTGTAACCCTGTGCTGGAAAGGGCAGGTTCCCTAGGGCAATCAGACCTAAGAAAGAATATGTAAAATCCTGTGAAACCTGCTTTGTTTAGAATGCTCTCAATTAAATGATAAGTGTTCAAACAAGAAGTGAGTTTGTTCCTCAAAGTTTTATGGCCATTTAGCTATCTGACCCTGACTCAAAACAGGCCCTCAGAGTTCTTTGTGTGTTATCTATTGTTTGATCCTTACTGCCTGACAATGATTAATGAACTTTATTTGTATTCCTGTGTAAACTGAAACCCAATAAAAACCTGTCAAAGTAAGGGTCAGTGTGCTCTCCCTTGAGAGAGTGGCCATGCTGTCCCTTTTCCTCCACAGAACTCGGTAGCACATACGAATTTGTCTCATATCTCATCCATAATGCTGTGGACACTGTGGCCGGTGCACACATCAGTAGATTAGATGGTAACTCTACGTTTAACCGTTTGAGGTACTGCCAAGCTGTTTGACCACCTGTGTTTTCCAAGGTGCATGTGACATCTTACATTCCCACCAGCAGGGTTCTCATGTCTCCACATCTGCACCAATCTTTGTTATTGGCATCATTTATATTTTTGATGCTTGCCACGGTAGTAAATACAAAAGGTATGTCATTGTGGTTTTGATTTCCATTTCCTCCATGGCTAATCATGTTGAGCATCTCTATATGTGCTTATTGGCCACTTGTATATTCTCTTTAGGAAAGAAGCTGTTGAGAGCCTTTGCCCATTTTTAAATGGGTCATTACTTTCAATTGTGTCATTTATTATTGAGTTGTTACATATATATTTTTTAGGTAAAGATCCCTTAAAAATACATAATTTGAAGAAAAGTTTTCTCTTGTTATATGGCCTGTCTTCACTTTCTTGAAGACTTCCTCTGAGGTGCAACAGGTCCTCATTTTGATGATACTCAGTTTATCATTTTCTTCTTTTATAGCTTGTGATTTTGGTGTCATACTTATTCCTTGTAGTTTTACTCTGCATTTTTCTAACTAAAAATTTTGGGGAACATTTTATGTGCTTACTTGCTATTTATATCCCTTTGGCGAGATGTCTGTTCAACTCTTTTGCTTTTTTAAAATTGGGTCTATTTTCTTATTTTTCAGTTGTGAGAACACTTCGTATATTTTGGATACAGGTCTTTCATGAATGTGTTTTGCAAATGTTTCCTCCCTGCTGGTAGAATTTTAATATGCCCCACAGTGCATTATGAAAAATAGGTTTTACACTGATGGAGTTTAATTTTACATAAAAATATGATTCATACTTTTTGTATTTTGTCTAAGAAATTTCTGACCAATCTGAGGCCACAAGTATTTTCTCCTATGTTTTCATTTAGAATTTTTACTGTTTTAAGTTTAACATGTAGGTGATGCACTTAACAATTTTTATGTTTGGTGTACAAGCTGAGTTAAAGTTCACTTTTTGCATTTGAATACCCTATTGTTCTAGCACCATCTGTTGAAAAGGCTATCCTCTACACCTTTAACATTGGTTTATAGCAGTTTGATTATGATTTTTTAGTGTAGTTTTCTTTATGTTTTATCTGTTTCTGGTCCTTTTGAGCATTATCAATATGTGGATTTATAGTTTGATATGTGGGTTTATCAAATTTGAAAAATTTTAGGTCTTTATTTCTTCACATTCTTTTTGTTTCCCTATCTCTCTCATCTCCTACTGATATTTCAATTGTGTATGATAGATGGCTTGGTATTGTCTCATATCTCACAGAAACTCTATTTTTTTTGGTATTTTTTATTTCTGTGTTTGTTATGGAATAGTTTCTATTGCTATGACTTCAATTTCACTAATATTTTCTTATACCATGTCTATTCAGTTGGGTCTTTTTTATATATTTAATTTTAGCCTTACCATGTTCATGCTTTTCTCTACTCTCTTGAACATATGCAGTACACTTATAATAGCTATTTTAATATTCTTATATACTAACTTTACAGTCTTTGTCATTTCTGTCTCTGTTTCTATTGATTGATTTTTCTTCTGATTATGGCCTATATTTTCCTGCTTCTTTGGATGACTGATATCTTTGCGTTGAATGCTTGACATTTGGAATTTTATGTTCTTTGCTACACTAAGTTTTCTTTTTTTTGGGGGGGTAAAAGTTATTCTTTTAAGTACTTGTGGACAAAGTCCACAAATGAATTGCACAAATTAACTGAAATACAGTTAATTTACTTAGAAACTTCTTTATATTTGAGAGGCTTCCTTTAAGTTTTGTTAAGCAGGTATTATGGACTGAATGTTTGTATCCCTTCAAATTTATAGGTTGAAGCCTTTGTTCCCCAGTGTGGTATGTAGAGGTGGGGCTTTCAGTGGTAATTAGGTTCAGAGGTGTCCTACCCATGCCCCTGGGGCCACATATGGCCCCAGATGGCTATGAAGGCAGTCGAATAAAAAGTAGTAAATTTACTTAAAAGATTATGAGATTTTTTTTTTGTTTTCATTAGTGTTTGTGCATTTAATGGGTGGGCTCAGACAGCTCTTCCTCTAGTGTGGCCCAGATGCATTGAAAGGTTGGACACCCCTGGATGAAGTCATGAGGATGGGGCCCTTATGATGGGATTAGTGTCCTTATAAGAAGAGGAAAAGACTAGAGCTCTTTCTCTTTCTCTTTTTCTGCCATGTGAGAAAATGGATGTCTCTAAACTGTGAGAAATCAATGTCTATTTCCTAAGTGGCCCAGTCTGTGGTACTTTGTTATAGCTGAGACAGCAGGTCTAGCATGACCTTCACACTTTGCTCCACTACACTTCCTGCTGAGGACTCTAGTCAGTGCTCTGTGTATCAGAGGTCTTTCTACCCTGGCTGATGGAATACAAGCAATTTTTTGTCTCTGAGGTTTTTCAGCTGCTCCTTTTCAGCACCCCCACTCTGGCACTGGCAGTTTCTTTCCATATGAACACACATCAAGGACTCATGAGCAATTCCCTGAAGACTTTCCAAGTTCTCTGTCTGTTCAGCTCTCTGTTCTCTGTACCCTTCCTGGAGAAGTTTAGCAGCTTTGGCCTCATGAAATACTGAATTTTATTCCCCAGCTCAGGAAGACCACTGAGCTCTGTCTGAATGCCTCTGCCCAGCCCTCTTCCCTGCATATGCACTCCAAGTATTAAGCTGACAGTCACCTTATTTGTCTCTCTTCTCTCAGTGATCACTGTCCTGGGATTCCTGTTACTCAGCTACTGAAAACTATTGTTTCATATTTCGTTGCTTTTAGTTTTTAATGTAAAAGGGTAATTCTGATTCCTTTTAATCCACTGTAACCAAGTAGATGTTTGTGTCCCTCATGAAGGGAGGGATGGGGGACATTGCTGGCTTCCATGCACTGTAGGAGCTGGACACAGGAGAAGCTATGACCACCACAGGAATCTGGTGCTGCAGAACTGGGGAAACCACCTATGCAATAAGAGCTGGGTGCTGAGGAAACTGCACATGGTAGGAGATGGGCAGGCAAGTGCCCGAGACTAGGATGCAAAATCCTTTCATCCTGTAATCTCTCTCCAGTGACCTCTACCAACAAAGCTTAACATCATGCCATCTGGTGGAGGAAAACTATTGAAGGGGCCCATATCCATTTCCCAGAGCAGTTAATGAAGTATGAATTTAGAACCAAGAAATAATAAATTGGTAACCAGCATACATATTATAGAAGATTGCTACCTATCAGTATTTCAAAATTATGTGGCCATCTGGTAAGTTCAGATCTATAACATCAATTCAATGCTTTTCATGGAATATTTTGAGCTTCAGTTTTTGATAACTAAGATTTATTTAGTTCTGAGAAGAGAATAGTGGTTTTATCCATTCCTGGCAAAGAAAGTAATAAAACTTTAAAATAGCATGCTATATTTGTGTGTATTTTTCCTTACTGCTTAGTAGAGGAGAAAAAAGGGAAAGGAAGGCAACTAATATTATTAAGCCACTTCTATGTGTCTGGTACTTTGCATATATAATTATTTGAAAGCCTTATAACTACCCTGTGAACAAGGTGGTTGCATGCCATTTTACAGATGAGCAAATAAGTTTGAGCAATTTGCATGTACAAAAATCTGAGAAGCTTGCCAATAATGAAGATGACTTGACCAGCCCTGCAGTTTGGGGTGAAGCAAGCCTAGAAATACACATTTTAAACAAACACCTGGGAGATTCAGGTGCATGTGGTCCATTGTCAGAAATACCTGTTTCAGTAACTTGTTCAAGTTTATAGGGTTCAGAAGCAAGCTTCAGATTTAATGAAGGAGTATGTGTCTTTAAACATGTTCATCCCTTCTCCTTGTCTTATCAGAATGTAGATTAGTAGTGAGAGTAGGAGAAAAATTATTGAGCTTAAACTAGCTAGTTTCAGGCCTATCCTAGAACTGAGCATGAAGGCCTATCCTAGAACTGAGCAATCAGCTAAGGAAGAAGCAGCTGTTTAAAAATAAGCCCAGAGCTAGCAGGCTCAGCATTGTATTGGAACAGCATTGAGTGAGCTAGTTTACTCTTGTGATTGTCAAGATGTTCCTTCTTTTAATCTCAGCTGAGTGATGGACTCACAGTGTGACCTTAGAAAATCAGTTAATAATAAGTGAGGGGTGTCCTTCTTTATCTAGGAAGTTGATTATAGATTACACTATCAAATTGTCAGATAATGTGACAATTATGTACTAAGAAAATTCAATAATGGATATTTCAAAGACTAGTTTTCTAAGAAATTTGGTATCTTTCAAAGTTAATTATAAAATGCTAATCAATCATGCTCACTTTCTTGATTCCAAATTAAAATTTTAAATATTTTCTTGTTGAATGAAATGATACCTCTTGAGTATTTGGTATGAGGAAATGGAAGCAACCTGTGTTTTGAATTGGGCAACCACAGAAAACTGATTTTAGAGCACTTAGAGATCAACATATTACTACGTAGAATGCATTCCACATCTGAGGGACTCATTTAGTCTTGGTTCTGCTCTTGGTGTGCAAATGTCACTTTGAGACAGAGCTTATTTAAGTTATTGGGTATTTTTTTCCTACGAAAATAGAAACAGAGCATCCACATCAAAGCAAGATTCAATGTCAGTCAAATAAATGGGACTACAGATTCTGAATTAAACTTTGTGCTAAGATTCTGGCATTCTTAGCACATAGGGATTGATTTATATTTACATTCATTTAATAAAGAACTCTACTACAAAAGACCATGATCTTTTTGTCAGTAGAAAAACTAAACTTCATAAAGTTCTTCTCAAGTTAATCCATGGATGTAATGCAATTGAATCAATCTTTTAACCACATAAGTTAATTATAAATATTATGTAAAAAAATGAATAAGTAAGAATGGCCAGGTCTATGAGACAGAGAGAGAGAGAGAGAGAGAGAGAGAGAGAGAGAGAGAGAGAGAGAGATCTTGATCAGATACCAAAACATATCCTAAGTTATAAAAATTGGAACAATGTGATATTGATGCATGGATAGAAAACATAAATAGACCTGAATAGCAAGTTCAGAAACACACTCAAATACATACAGGAAATTAGTAGATGATATAGGTAAAATTTAAATGTAGGAGAAAATAGGGACTATGGAGGTAATTTTTTTGGATCTGATAATTATCTAAAAATAACTACCTCTGCAGAAGTAAATTTTTTTTTGCTGATAATTATCTAGGAAAATGTTGGATTCCACCTTCTACATTACATACACAAAAATCTATAGACTGATTAAAACTTAGATGCTAAAAATGGAAATTAAAAGAATTAGATGTGCACTGTCCTTCCCAGGAGCATTCCCTTCCTCCTCTTCTTCCCCCACAGTCACTCATCTCCTAAACTCTAAGGGTCCTCAGGAAACTTGCAATGAAGGGAGCAATGGGCAGCAGCAGCTCATTCCAGGGTAACCCCCTGAATCTGCCCCCAAGGCCCTCTTTTCTCTGACTTCCCAGGAAACTAAGGCAGCCCAGCCTAGGCTCTCTTGCTGCTTCTTCTATGCTCAGCCCTTCCTTGTCTTACTGCCCCCAGCTTTACTAAATGCATCTTCATAAAAAAAACTAGAAAAAGATATAAGATTTTTTCAATTTTAAATAGAGAAGTCCTTTCTAAGAGTAAATAAGACCATCAAAGAAATGACTGATAAATTCAAATCAATACGGAAATGAACAGCCCATCAGGAAAATGCCCAAAAGATATTAAAGGACAATTCATGGTAGAGGAAGCATGAATGGTTTTCAAACAAAATGATGCTCAACCTTATTTATAAAAAGGGAAATAGTAATTAAAATGATAGTGACACATGATTTTTTTAACCTATTACAGTAATAATCCATGCTTCATTAGCTAGAAATTAGAGAAACCGGCTCTCTCCATTGCTCATGGGAATGTAATCCAGTGCAATCTCTATGGAATACATTTAACAGTGCCTTGCAAAATATGACATGCTTGTACCCTTTGACTTTATATTTATTTATCTCACATATACTCACACCAGTTAAAAAGCTTACAAATATATCTGTCTTCTAGAGCATTGTTTGTTGGAAACAATTTATAATCCTTCAACAGAGAATAGATATTGTATATCCATATGATGGACTACTATGTGCTCATTAAAAAGAAGAAAATAAAAACAAAACTAAAAAAAGATGTAAAAAAAAAGAATGGGACAGCTTTTTATATATTGACATGAGAAATACAACATTAGTTTTCAACTGTACAGAACAATGCATACATCATGCTACTGTTTGGGTAAACAAATGTGTCTGTGTGCATGTGTGTACACATATGTATATGTATGTATAGTGTACATATTAACATATAAAATGTCTCTGGAAGAAGTTGGTTGCATTGGTTACGTCAAGGAAGGTAAATTGGGAGATTGGAGGAGACCAGAGGAGACTAGAGGGAGAGACTCTTACTTTTGATGATATCCTCTTTGGTACATTCCAAATTTTATGCCATGAGAATGTATTACTTATTTTTTAAAATATGTTTTTTTAAATGACCATGATTAGTGATCATTTTGTGAGAATTTCTCCTAAAGTGACTTGATCTCAAGATGGCTTTCACGGAATAATGATCGCCATTGCCAACAAGTAGAAAAGAAGTAGGTGTATACATGTTGTTTTGGCTGGCTCCTATTTTTAAGGACAAACATAAGTATTTCGGTAACAATCCTTGCCTTTGTGCCTAGCGCATCCTCATATAACTTCCTGGTGTAGCTTAGTTGCAGCATTGAGATGGATACAACCCAGTTGTAGCACCCAGGGTGCTGTCCAAAGTCTCAGTCAGTCACCACCAGAACCAGCCTTGGAACACAGATCTTCTGTCTCCTAACCAAGGGGTTTTCCTTACTGTGTTTGTAAGAGTATAGATATTCTGCTAATAATAACTATATTTTGAACACCTGCAATATAAAAGCCAATTAAATATACTATCCCACTCATTCTTCCTGTTTTATTATTTGTCTTATCATTGTTATCTGTTTTATAATCTTTCATTTTTCAAATAAGAAATCTGAGCATCAGAGAGTTAAATTAACTGCACGATTTTGCATAGTACAAATCTAGAGCAGAGATTTGAGCCCTAATTTGTTTAACTTTTGTTCCCCCTTCCTTGACTGATGCCATGCATTGCTCTTTTCATAAAATCTTTTATTAAAAAAGATTTTATTTGTTTACTTTTAGACATAGGGGAAGGGAGGGAGAAAGAGAGGAAGAGAAACAGCAATGTATGGTTGCCTCTTACGCCCCCTCTACTGGGGACCTGGCCCACAAGCTGAGTGTGTGCCCTGACTGGGAATTAAACCAGTGACCTTTTGGTTCGCAGGCCGGTACTCCATCCACCGAGCCACACCAGTAGGGCTGCATTGCTCTTTTCAAATGAGCCACTTGTAGTCTGTATGTGTACCCCTCTCCTGATTGAGATATTTTAGTCAATAAAATGATTGAGTGCTTGTTTTCGAGCTGGCACTGTGCACAGTGCTGGGTGATGGCAGTTGTCCTCTTCCCCAAAGGGTGCTGCCACTTGCAGGGCTCTGCTTCCTCACCGTCTCTCCTCTGCCCTGGGTTGCTACAGGGAAGATGGGCCGCACTGCACTTGGGGCTTCGAGTTCGTGTCAGCAGCAGCTCAGCGGGCAGCACCACATAGCATAACTGCTTGGTCATCTCATGATTTAGTCTTGCTTTTTAAAAAGGAAAATTGCACCACTGTTTTTTTCCCTCCAATGTTAAAGATAATGTGCTCTTAAAGAGTAAGAAATGGGGACAATAGAGTGGTAAAATGAAGAAAATGAAAACAATCCAAAAGCATATTGCTAAGGTCTAAGTACTGTTAGCATTTTGACAAATTTACCATCAGAGTTCCTCCTGTGCATAGGGTATTGTACAGGCAGGTATTGTGTAAATAGATTGAATCGTTTTTGGATATTCTACTTTTCTCACTTAAAAAAGTCACAGTCATTTTATGTCATTAAATATAGTCCATATCATTGATCTTAATAAATGTGTGGTGTTTTTTGTCTAGATAAATTACACTTAACTAACTAGTTTGCTTCCCATTTTTTTAGTAGAAGCAATGCTATAAGGTAAACTTCTTACATAACTGTACAAATATTCCCCATATTTCTGAAGGAGAACATCTGGTAAGTAAAATTGCTAGATCACTTATAGCTTCTCTAAGTGAAATTGCAAAAAAAAAAAAAAAAAATAACCCTTGAAATTGAGCTCCCATTATCAATGTCATTAATAAAAAGGATCTCCTGCCTTTTCCAAATACTTCCATTTACTTAGTATTTTCTGTACCTGCCTTCAAACATCCACATTTTCATTATGGTTTTTCTTACTTTGCCTAGCTCTTCACTGTCATGTCTGCTATTATCCTTTATGTAACATCTACCTTTTTGGAAAAAAAAAAGTTACTGTTAAGTTTGTTTTATTATAATTTTTCTTTTTAGACAGATTTCCATTCGCTGTGTCTGATTTTTCTTAGTGGAGACAGCAGGGGTCTGCTCAGAGCAGCTTAACGAAGCCATCTGTGTGTATGGAAAAGCAGAGACAATTAAAACCTGTTGACAACTTTGGGCAAAGCTGCAGGCCTCATGTTCTGTAATTTATGTGAAAAGCTGAAGAACAATCAGTTCAAGCTGGTTCTTCAAAGAGGCACAGCCTGTAACATGCTTTTGGCAGGTCAGTGTCTTTGCACTACAGCAAAGGGCTATTTGAGTCCAGTGAATTCCAAGATGTGCAGTAGGAGCTTGTGAACTGGCCCACGAAAACAAATGCGTATGTTGCCGTACAGAGAAGATGGAAGCTGTTGCTGTTTTTTCCAGTTTTTCATGTGACTTCATTTCTTTAACAGACAAGCACGTGCATAGTACTTCCATCCTGTTGCTTAGAGTGTTTACATCATAAGTATGAAGAGCCCACTCCAGTATTTCCCATGCGACCTATTGGCAGGGTTGGGGACACATAAAGAGGCAAGGATGCTTGGGAAGGCAGTGGTGTGTGGAAAGCACTTGTGTTTCTGCCACGTGAACTCGTGTTTAAATCTCAGCTCTGCTATCTCCAGCAGCTGGACCATCTTGGGTTACTCTCTGTTTCCTACTTTTTAAAGTGTAGAAAACAGCCTTGGCAGGATGGTCTGTACACCAAAAGGTTTCATTCCCAGTCAGGGCACACACGTAGGTTTGCAGGTTCAGTCCTCAGTCAGGGTACATCTGGAACGCAATGAATGTCTCTCTCTCTCTCTCTCTCTCTCCATTCCTCTCTCTCTAAAATAAAAAAAAAAAAAAAACATATCCTCAGGAGAGGATATAAAAAAGTGTAGAAAACAACACCTGGCTCACGGGTTAATATGATAGTTGAATGTAACACATATGATGTTACTTACATTTCCATCTAAAAATTTTCATCTGCCGGTTACCTTCCATGTCCTGTTTATGTGGTTCCCACCCCCATCGTTCCACCAAAATCACTCTGACAAGGTCACCAATGGCATCTCTGTTACTAAGTCACTCTCTTTATCTTAGGTAACTTCTTAGGAACATTGACCAAATCCATTTTCTTGAAATGTTCTCTTTTTTGGCTTCCAGTAATTACACTTTGATTGTTTCCTTCTCCCTCTGTGGGTACTTCTTCAGTCTTCAGGGCCTTCTCTTCTTCCTCTCCCTTTTTCTAAAGTTGATGGTACTCAGTTTCTGTCCTGGATTCTCTTCTTCTGTTCACCTTTGCTGCAGTCCATTCATATCCATGGCATCAGTTGTCATCTCTATATTGGCATGCTCATGACACAATTGAGGTTCAAGCAACATACCCTAGTTGGTCTCCAGATGTCAATACTTGGGCCCTGCATGTTGGTGCAGAAAATTCGGAGGTCATATCCACACCCAGCCCCCACTTGCGTAGCCCAGCTTTACCTTGTTTGCTCTTTACTGGTCCACAAGTCTCAGAAAGCCCACCAGAGGGAGGAGTCCTGTCCACTTTCTTTGCTGTGCTGTGTGCACACAGCAGTGCTTGGAGCTTATGGGGCAATGGCCGCAGAACTTCTATCATCCCAGCCTGAGGGTTCTTGGGAAGGGTTGCAGAGTCTGTGCCAGACACTGGGGCGGGGTTGGGAGATTTCCAGAGAGCAGCCCCTATAGAACTACTCACTGTAGAGCCCTTTTAAGGAGCTAACATTTGCTTTTTTTCTGTGTGGGTTTGTGCTCACAATTCTGTGAGCTATCCAGTACCCTATAGCAATTGATACTCTGTTTAAACTAGTCATCCTCAAACTTCTGTTGTTTGTAATAAAGGATTAAATTGTCTTTTTGATCAAGATATTGACAACTGCCATAAAACATGAGGATTTGTCTTATTGGTATCATTCCCTACATCCTTTTCTCCTTTCCTTTCAATTTTTGGTGATTAAATTTTAATTTTTAATTCTTTTTGTTAACTTTATAACAATAAATAACATATCTCCATTTATTATCCCATAAACTTTGTCTCCTTTTCCCAACTTTATTACGATATAATTGACATATAACATTGTATATGTTTGGGGTATATAATTTATTGATTTGATACACTTACTATACATTGCAAAATGGTTACACTATAGTGTAAACTAACATTTCTGTAACATCACATAATTGCCATTTCTCTTTTGTGATGAGAAGATTTAAGGTCTAATTTCTTTTAAATATATAATACAGTATTGTTAACTATAATCACTATACTGTACATCAGAGCCCCAGAACTTATCTTCTAACTGGAGGTTTGCAACCTTTGACCAGCATCTCCTCCATTTCCCCCACACCCTGAGCCCCTGGAAACTACCATTCTCCACTCACAAATTTTCTCTCTTATTCAGCACATCTAGGATCATAACGCCTAACCTTTTCCTCTGTCTCTCATTGCCCTTTCACCTCTCATCTTCTGTCAGCTGTAGCTGTGTTTTATTTTATCAAAGTTGATAACATTTCTATTCTATCCCATGATTATTATGAAATCTCCTGTGCATTATCTTGCTGGGGATCCTAAAACTGGAAAACTAGTAAGCAACATTGACATTATTAAGACTATATAAAAGTTGACTTCAGAGATGAAGAAGGAGCTAATGATTACATTTCCTGCTTTACAGATCTAATGTCATGGTTCCTGTGCACTTAAAGAATGTTCCTAGCTTCAAGGTCACCAGAAGATTTCTGTTCTTATACTTTACCAGTTGCTCAAAATCAAGTCATATTCTTCTTCTTTTTTAAATTTGGAGCTTGTCCCTTTTTTCATTAGGGTTACCAGATGCTTCTTATTGATTTTTTTTTTGCTTAAAAACAAACAAACAAACCAAAAAAAAAAAAACCAAAAAAAAACTTAGGTCTCCACCATAACCTCGTATGTATCCAGCCCTTAAATAATGCTAGTTACTATTACACAGAATCCTTTTCTTCCTTCATGGCCCCCCACAATAAGGTCCCTTCTAGAATGTTCTAACCTGGACCTGTTGTTGTCAAGATCTGATGCACAGCCATTATCCTGGAGCTTCTCTTCAGTGACCTACTGGATTAAAGGTCAGTCTTGGATTCATGTCAACATTTTGGCCTTCTCCTTGGTTTTACTAGAATGTACACTTTGGAAACTTCCTAAAACACAAAATATGGCAAGTAACTGGGTCTTTGTATGTATAAAAATATTTTTATTTTACTCTCACATTGTATTGCTAGTTTGACTGGATATAGAATTATGGGTTCAAAAAATTTCTCCCTTGGAATTTTGAAAACATTGATTTATCTTCTGAACTGAATGGAAAGTTGGGTGATTCTTGCATTTTTATTTGGAGGCTTTTATGACTTTTCTCCTTCTATTTTTGGTGCTCTAAAATTTTAAGAAGATGTGTTAGCTATGTAGCTATTTTCATTCACCCTGCTCTGTACACAACAGATTCATCAAATGTGAAGATTTACCTTTCTTCTGTTTGAGGAGATGTTTATTATTATTATTAATTATTATTATTATTATTATTATCATTATCATCATCCTCATCTGAAGACTTTTTTTTTTTTCATTGCTTTTAGAGAGAGAGGAAGGGAGAGAGAGAAGCATGATTGGTTACCTTTCATATGCACCCCCTGGGCCTGGGATCAAACCACAGCCTAGGTATGTGCCTTGACTGGGAATAGAACCCGCAACCTTTTGGTTACAGAACAAGAAATACTTCAACCAACTGAGCCACACCAGCTAAGGCTGTCCTATTATTTTTTAAAAGAATTCTCCCATCTGTATTTTGTTTTCATTTTCTGCACTCCCTCTTAGCTGACCAGTGGAATTCTACCACTCTCACATTGATCCTCTGTAAATCTTTATTCTTGAAATTTGCTATCTCTGTGTCATTTGCTTTAAACCCTAGGATACTTAATGGCTTTACAGTTCAGCCCTTCCACTGAATTCCATGTTTTAGGTATTATACTTTTAATTTTAAGAACTTTTTCTTTTCTTCAGTTGTCCCCTTTTCACTTATACTATTCTTGTTTATGAACACAGTATCTTCTCAAATATCTTTGAAGGTATTCATTAAATACTTTTTAAAAGTCTCTTTAGTTACTGAGTTATTTCTGTTTCCTCGAGACTTTGTATGTTTCAGCTTTCGTATTTCCTTCTGGTCCTCAAATGTCTGGTGATCTCGTTTGTACATTTCTATTTATAAATAAAGGATTAATTTCATAATGATAACTATCCAGTGTTGGTTTCTTCTAAATTGGGGTTGATATGCTTTTTGATAGGCTTCTCTCCTAAATGGGAAGGCTAACAGGGAACTCCATGTAAATGCACAGGGCTAATGAACAGACAGCATTGGCATTGGGCTGTCCACATGGGAACAGGCCTTTGCCTAAATATTGTTTCATCTCTTCCCACCAAACACCACAACAAGGACAGCTCTACTTTTAGACCTATACTCATACTAAAATACAAATCCTTCTCCAGCCAGTTTGTTCATCTCTTTTAGAGAAGAGTCTCCAGTTAGTTTTCCTCCCTCTTCCAGAGGTAAAGTCCTGGCTCCCTTTGCTCTGTCTGTATGCAAGGAGAACCACTGACCCTGTGCCTAGACATTCAGAGGCATTCTGCAAGGGTGACCGGCAGCCACCTCCCCTGAACTTCCCCTCATATTCACACTTGAACTTTGACTTCCTCTAGTTTTTCACCCATTAACATGTTTCCATCTGCTTGCATATTCAAAAAATATGTTGAACTCTTTGATCTATGAAAGACCTTCCTTCCCCATTTTTTCATTGTTACAGATTTATTTCATTTTGCACCCCAGCACTGTCATCTTAGAACATTTGGCAAGGATGGTAGCAAACTTACATGTTAAATCAACCATTTTGCATCAGGCTCTTTCCCACCCCATGATGTTGTTTTTAAAAAGAAATAGCATGTTGAAAGTCTACTAATTCCTTATCTATATTTCTATTTCTTAACATGATATTCCTGGATATTAGAATAGGGTCTTGTTTAAAAAAAAAAAAAAGAAAGAAAGAAAGAGAAAGACCTAAAAGGAAGCAAAAAAAAAAAAAAAGAAAAGAAAATTTAGACAATAAGAAGTAGTGCACTCTTTCTTGAACATTTGTGATAAGGAGTTAAAAACAGCTTACATTACTAATCTCATTGAAAGACCTTAGTTATGTGCCATTGTTATTATTAAATGAGCAACTCATAAGAGAAACCTGGTCCTTTGTACATGGGGTGAGTGTTCTTGCCAGGAAGATTCTCAGCACACAGAAAACATGGTCCAGAATGTCTGTAGGAAAACAGAGATAAACCAACTCCACTCAAGCTGTTGAGGGTTATAGCAAAGGCCTGCCTGATAACAAGATTGCAGAACACAGATACTATAGGTGTGAGGCTCAGTTTTTAAAAGTGTGCCTTCTACTTTATTTCTTTTCTATGAACTTAATTCTGACCCTAAAACTGTTCAGATTAAGTTAGAAGAGCCCTAGCTGAGTGGCTTAGTTGGTTGGAGCATTGTCCCATACACCAAAGAGGGTGTGGGTTCAACCCCTGGTCAGGGCACATGCCTGGGTTTCAGGTTTAATCCCTGTTCAGAGCACATGCGGGAGGTGGCCAATTGAAGTTTCTCTCTAGCATCAATGTTTCTCTCTCACCACCCCCATCAGTGGGCATATCCTCAGGTGAGGATTTTAAAAATATATAGCAGAAAATATAAATTTTAGTTGCTACTGTAGTCTTCTTTCTTACTAGAGCTGCAACAGAATTAGGGAGTCCAGAATGTGGAGAGAAGCCAGGGTACCCACAACATCAATGCTGACATCTCCATTGCCCTAGAAGATTAATAGATCTCTGTCATGGGTATTTTTCCAGAGAGGAAAGTCAGTGCTTTAGGTATGCACTGGGGTATGGTTATCCCTCCCTCTGAGGTATGGTTATTTTTTTGAGACCTTGACTTGTTGAGGTCTCCTTTTCTTGAAAGAGCTGTGGACCTTCATCTCTAAAATATTCTCTCTATTGTGATGTTTATGTATCATCTCCTTATTTGGTGAAGCTTTCGGAAATGGAAAAGCCAAGGCAGTAGACCATTTCTGTCTTCTACCCTTCCTTGAGGCAATGAAACCAGAAATGATTATCTACATGAATATGAGTAAGGGGAGAGGAAGGAAGCAGGAAACACATGAGAAGAAGGTGACAAATATCAGAAGAAAAAAATCAGTTACTGTTTCAAAAATACCATCTTGTTATAGTATGTACATTCCAGCATAAGGTATACTCACTGTGCCATGTGGATGACACAAAATGGCACCCAGCCCAGAACAAGTTTGGAGGGTTAGGTTGGAGCAGGGATGGGGGACAAATAGGGAAGATTTTTATGCAGAAATTTGCCACAGGAATTATGATAGAACCACTTGAAAATTTTGAGCACAAGATAAAAATAGCCTCCAGTTGTGGATTTGTCATTAGCCACACCCCCTTTCACAGGACTTTGTCAAGGCCTTTTGCCAAAGTTGTGTCACACTACACTTGAGGATTTCTGAGTCCACGGATGATGCTCCTGAAGGCTATGTGAATGCGTAGAATAGTTATGTTATATGGAAATTTCTCTAATCATCAGAGAGAAGAACAAAAACCCCTTGAAAAGTTCATAGTGAAAAAAAAAACCAGTGCCCACATTTGTGCTTTGCCACAGGACAGCCTTGGGATACTGTCAGCTGATTTCTCACAGTGTCCCAAGTAACTGAATTTTAAGAAGGGCCATTGTGGTTCCATTTGAATTCAGTGATGGTGTCTATTCACTTAAAAACTATAAAGATTCGTTTGCTCAAGGCAAAAACATTGAAGATAACAATGAACATTTAATCAAGCACATGGCCCATTGGACTGCATACATCAATTTGGTAAGGATAAGAGTTTCTGTACCACACATGTCTCAGGTCCTCTGCAGCTATCTGCAGCCACCCCTTTACATACTGAGGAAAATAAAGTGTTGGGAGTCTGCTGGGTCCCATAAGAACTGGAAAGTCATGTGGAAGCTCTTCTGTCAGGCTATATCTTCAGCCTTCCTCCCAGACTGGATCCTCTGCTTTGTAGTTCAACATAGCCTCCAACTTCAAGTCTCTATGACTTTATATTGGTTTTTGAGAATAACTCACCCAGTTTCTCAGGCTGCTGATTCCAATTTTCTGTGATCATGGATCTTGTTGACCAAGGTTCAGTCATGTCTACCATTCATTGCCAATACAGCTGCTCCTTGGGAGATGAGGTTATTGGCAAAAACACATGGCCCAATCATGTCCCTTAGCCAAAACTGTAGATGTGGCCAGATTATTTTATAAGAGCATGATGGCAACAAGGCTCTGACTAGCCTCTTCAGTACTCTATGCACAGCTGGTCCTTGAGGTTGCTAGTGTAGATACTAAAGCAATCACATCATAATTCAGTGCACCCTGCCTTTGATTTAGAAGTATTCAGTATTTTCTATTTCTGATTCCATGTGTGGTTCTATATACAATGATGGGATGAGTATATTGTCTTACACAATTATTTAGGGAGTCCAACAGAGTTTTAATAACTATGGAACCCCTTGATGATATCATTGCTCCTGGTATTTGCTTCAGCAAAATTAAGGGGTGGGTGGTTACACACATGCCTATTCCAAGTATAAAGCAAGAGCTATTATTTGCCACGGGCCCATTTAATTTCTAGATTAACTTTTTCCTGGACCCCAGAGCTCACTAGTATGAATGTAGTTTCTGTAAAGTCTAAGTCAGTGATCCTTCTACATATTAAGATATGTTGGTAAACACAGGCCACCGTTTTCTCTGTGCTATTTTAACTGCTATCATTTTTGCATTTCAGCACAAGAGATGTTCTTAGCCAGGAAATGGCAGATGGCTCAGAAGAATCACATTCTTACTATCTCAGAACAATGTCATTTGCAGAAGAGAGCCAATAGCTAATAGACAAAGAAACCCTTGCTGTTTTTACAGAAGTCAAGATGTCCTACTTCTCTCACCAGGACTTTCCTTTTACAACTGGCTTGGGTCTCAGGCTTTCTTTGGATCTTCATTCCAGGCTTAGTCCTGCCCCTAAATTCCATCTTCAGATGCAGCTGTGCAGTGTTGTCTCCTTCATATGGTTTCCCATCACTCCTCCAGCTTTAGACATCCATCCTCCTCTCTCTCCAAGTAACTCCAGCATTCCTGGTCTGTATTCTTTGATAATTATCATTTGTTATTTGGAATTTTTAGCTACTTTAAAAAAATGTATCTACTTATTTTCCCAACTAGCTGAAAAGATCCTTCTACAGAATGGCAAATATTTAATTTCTACTGTCTTCATTGGGGCCATCATGGTGGTTTTCACTTAGTAGGAACCAAATTAATACTTGTTGATTACAATATTGCTATTCCAAGGTTTGTTGTAGCCGTATCAGAAAGTTCACAAGAGCAGAATCCTATAGTGTATGATAAAGTCAGGAATTAAATAGTAAAGTTTAGCTAAAATATACAGAGGGTGACTAAAGTATCTTGGGTTAAATTTCCCCAGAAATTGTTTTAATTATTTAATAATTCAGCTGAATCACTGAAGAAATGGCCAGGAAATTATTTTTACATCTCATTCCAAAGGTTGCCTGTGAGTGTGGCTCCAGTCCAGGGATTTCCAGTCATCTGTGGAAGGCTTGGCACCATGGAATCACATGTGAAATGTTGGATTCCTGGGCTCACTTTTCTGAATCAGAATTTATATTGGTGTTTGGAAATTTAGAAAGCATCAGAGGAGATACTAATGATAGTCAGCGTCACCTTGGATGAAAACTGCTGCTGTAGCATGTTAGTTCTTCCAGTGTGGTCCTCAGACCAGCAGCATCAGTGTCACCTGGGAGCATGTGAGAAGTGCAAACCCTGGGCTCCCAGACCACCAGTCGGAAACCTGGGTCAGGGAAGGGGTCAGTAATTGTTCTGTGCTCCCGATGATTCTGAAATATGCCAAAGAGTGATAATCACTGTTCTAGAGACTTCTGATGATTATAATGATCTAAAGGGTGTGACCCAGGGAAGACTTTTGAGTTCTGACCCAGTTCTGAACACTGAGGATCATATATAGAAATCCAATAGGTATCTACATCTGTACATAAGTATATACTTATGACTTTGTAACTAGTTAAGCTAGCTTAAAGAATGAAACTCCAACTCTCTGGGCTTTCAGTTTCTTTCCATGTGAGGGAAACTGGGTTTGCTGAGTCTGTGTTTACCCATCCAGAAGTGTGACCATGCCGGGCCTCCCCCATATCAAGTACAACTAAAGCAAGAGGAAAGAAGAGGGAAGTCACAGGAAAACATGAGCTTTAGCATTCACTTTGTCCACTAGAGAAATGGGTGTCACTGAGGCTGAGTTCTTGCATGACCCCTCTGAGGAGCACTGAGCGAGGAGGGAGAGCAGACTTGGAATCATGTTGCCCATCTTATTCCCTGCTGGGAATAAAGGGTGAGTCTTTTCTTTCTAATGGGAACATATAGGACTTAGTAGTTAAGCAGCCCTAACCAAAAGCCAGGGGTCTGGTTGGAAGAACAGAATGGAAGAGCACTTCAGGGAACGGCACATGCAAAGATCTGACAGAACATAGGAAGTGTACAGAAACGGGTTTGGGATTTGGTTGTTTAGTTGTTTGGTTTTTCTTTTCAGTCAGAGTCACAAGACAATTTATTTTAAACATTAGAAAGAAAACTTTGGTTTTGTAATGGAAAAATTTGAAAAGATTGACATTAATAATAGGAGACTGATTAAATAATGATAGAACCATGTAATGAAATAAAATGTACTCATATTGTAGGGCTTTATATTTTATTTTACTTATATTACTTTATATTATTTATTTATATTCATATAATATTTATACTTAAATCTTATTTATTTTGTGATGAAAGAATTAGAAAAAATATGGAAAGGCATCATCTCCCAGTGTTAACGATAAGTACCTCTGGAATGTGAAATTGTTGACTATTTTTTGCTTTGTGATTTTCTTTGTTTCTCACTTTTTGGCAATGAGCATGTATTGCTTTTACAATTGGGAAAAAATAACTGCAGGTTTTATTTATGAGCTAGAGTTTCACATTTGTCTGATGAATGGATATGGGTGATCTGCTCATTCTGAAGGTCTTCATTGTCAGTCTGCAGGGCGACTTAAACCCAAAGACTCAGCCACAGCATTTGCCTAAAGGGAGCATAGCAGAGATGACTGTGGGAGGTCCATTTACTGAATATACAATCTATTGCAGTCTCTAACATTCACCATTTTATCTGTTTTTTGTAAATTTTGAGTTTTTAAAACTTTAAATGTATTCAATTTGGAGATTACATTGTAAACCAAGTAGTTGCAGCAATTCTTTCAAAACCTTTCACTGAATATTTTGAGATTGTTAAAAGAACATATTTCCTTCTTAAAGATTCTTTGCTGAGAAAGTCATTTGGATTCTTTCTTTAACCTCCTTTTATGGGCCTATTTACTTTTATTTAGTTTATAAAACTGATATTAGTGTTTCTTTTCCTTTTTCTTTTGCTGAAATCAATCTTAAAACTGAAGTCTCCAGTAGCAAGTCTCAGTAAAAATGTTTTCCCTTTTTTTAAAGATTTTATTTATTTACTGTTAGATAGAGGGGAAGGGAGGGAGAAAGAGGGAGAGAAACATTAATGTGTGGTTGCCTCTTGCATGTCTCCTAGTGGGGAAGCTGGTCTACAACCCAGGAGTGTACCCTGACAGGGAACAGAACCCATGACCTTTTGGTTCACAAGCCAGCACTTAATCCACTGAGTCACACCAGCCAGGGTGAATGTTTTCCCTTTTTGCCTTTGTTCATATCTATGAATTAATTTATCTTTTTTTCAGAAACATTGTGGATACTTGCAACTTTTCCCTTTCTTCTGAACTAACTGTATTCATTCTATACCTTCCTTAACCTAACCATACTCTGCCTTGCTGTGCCCACTGAGGCACAATTCTTGAAGGCCGAGGGATGAGCAAGGTCCTCCTTAGCAGTAGTTTCTGTGGTTGATCGTTCGCTGGCATGTCACTCAATGTTTTCACTCAGGATGGAAACACCCAGCAGCTGTGTGTCCAGCTGCCAATTCATCAAGTTGAGAAGTGAGTCTGTTTCCGCCCAAGTCACTGCATGCAAGACGTGAGGGCTGGTTCTGTGCCCACAGTGACTTCCTCCACAGTTTCTTTACCAACCTCCCCCACCACGTCCTGTGGTTGATGACAAAAAAATGTGTCATTGTCATCGTCTCCTCAGGCATATCTCACACACAGCAGAGCAAACCACAAACCTTGTGGTGGTGGGATCTCCTTCAGGAGATGGAGGGAACAGGGTGCAAGCACAACCACCGCACAGTAGACAAGAGACCTGATGTAGAATTTTGGGTGACCGCAGACATGTCATTTCAGCCATCTCTTGGCCTCACTACCCACTCTGGATTTATAACATATTTGTTCCACTTGACAAGGAGGTGGTGAGGCTTAACCGAACACATTTGGGAAAGTGCTGTGACACATGGGCAATAGCACCCAAATACTGGCCTCAAAAAGAGACTGGTGAGCAGGGGCCAGACCCATGACAGCACATGGAAACAGGTCAGATGCCCAGTAGGTGTAAGCTCAGAAGTCAGACAATGCAGAGAGCAAACAGGGTCTATAATACTTATATGGAGTTGGATGAAGGGATGGGGGATAGGCACATAAGAAATGTGTTGTTTATTTCAGCTTCTTCATATCTTATATCTTATAAGCCTGTATATCTTATAGCCTTATTTCAAAGAGGAATTAACAGAGATTCATAGAGACTAAATAACCCAAATAAACAGAGCAAGCCAAGGGCATGACTGTTTATTTGGTGGTGTCTGATTCTGAAACCATACCTTTCATACAACACAGAGAGGCTGTGTGGTGCATGTATGTGTGTGGTGTGTGTGTTTAATGTGTGCAAGTAGGAAAAGTGTTAAATGTGCAAATTATGATTCATATTGGTAACTGTATCAGGGATTTAACTAAAAAGGAGTTTAATGGAAGCTCTGTTTATAGAAGCAGTCTCCAGCTCCAGGTCTGAAGGTCAGCAAAGCTCTAGCCTTGCACAAGGTGATCCAGCAGGAGCTATGCTGTAGAGACACTGGGACATGGCCTCAGTGGAGATGTGACAAGGGGAGGGGTAAATACCCTGATCTGACCTCTTTCTCCTCCAACCCTCCTGTCTTCTGCCAGTAGCTTCCCTACTTATTCAGAAATTAGGACAGAGGGCCTGTCTCATGCAACACATTGAGGCCAGTGCTTCTGGACCTGGGAGAAGGGCAGAGAATGATGGGGTAAGGTAAATGGAGAATAATAACACAATAATCAACTATGAATGTGGCCAACTTGGAATTAAATCAAGATTGCATAGTTATGGAACAAATAGTAAGATTTAAGAACATAAGGAACAATGAATAGGACTCAGAGTCCACAGCTTTACCAGTAGGGAAAGAGGTGAGTAGTGAAATGCAGAAGAGAATCATCACTTTGGCCACAGTAAGAACACTGGGATGAAGAGAGGATTAAAAATATTCCCAGCCATTCGTGGGCAGGGTACTGTGTGGCAGAGCAAGGATAACTGATAACTTCCCGATTATGGTTTGTTCTGCATCTCTTAGGACACATGCTTTATTTATTTTTGCTTTTCCCCTGCCCTCCTCCAACCCCTCTGGAAGTGCAATTGCCTCATTCTTGACAGACCCACCTGGCCCCTTTATGTAGGCAGCCCTCCCTCAGTGTGACCAGTGATAACTAAGTTGTCTTTCACTGGATTCCACCCTGCATGGATGACGTGAGGCCTGAGATTGTTCCAACATCATTGCAAAGATTAGGCATTGTATAGTTCTAATAGGGCCATATGTGAAGTAAATGAAGGTAATATAAACATCTCTTCAGTGCTGGGTACCAGTCTCCTTTGGGTGTAATTACTCATGGGCTTTTGAGGGAATGAGCAGTTTGGAAATTGAGTGCCAGGTTTGATTAACAGGTGCACCAACCTCAGTCTGATTGTTCCGTATTCTGAACTCCATGCTTACTCCACATGAAATGTCTCTGGTTGCAAAATTTAAAACAGGAAGCATGAAGTGCTGGGTTTTCAGTCTGAAACAAGACCATAGTAGTGCAGTAGATTCATCTCGATGATTTGCTAGGCAACTGTAATTATTGAGCTCCTGCTGTATAAACTGCGTACAGAACTTTGACATGTGTATTAGTTTCCTAGGGCTTCTGTATCAAATTACTGCAAACTGGATGGCTTAAAACAACAGAAATTAATTCCATCACAATGCTGGAGGCTAGAAATCCAAGATCAATGTGTTGGCAGGGCCATGCTCCCTCCAAGGGTTCTAGGGCAGAATCCTGCTTTGCTTCTTCCAGCTTTGTGCAACTCCTGACGTTCCTTGTCTTGAGGAAGCATCACTCCGATTTTCCCCAACACTGTCATATGGTTGTATGTTCATGTGTATCTCCATGTTTCTCTACATACAAATCTCCCTCTCTTTTCTCTTGTAAGGATGCCAATAGTGGAATTTTGAGCCCATCCTAGATCAGGAAGTGTTTATATTGAGAATCTTAACTTTCAGTTTTATATCCCACATATGAGTGAAATCATATAGTTCTTGACATTTTCTGTGGGACTTATTTTGCTTAGCATGACATTCTCAAGATTCATCCATGTTGCAAATAGCAGTATGTCATCTTTTCTTATGGCTGAGTAAGTATTCCATTGCATATATGTACCACATCTTTATCCAATCACCTATCGAGGGCAATGAAGGGAGGTAGTAAAAGGTAAAGGAGGTCAAATGCATGGTGACAGAAGGAGATTTGAGTTTGGGTGGTAAACACACAATGCAATATACAGATAGTATACTACAGAATTGTACAGTTGAAACCTATATAATTTTATTAACCTAATACATTTAATAAAAATTAAAATGGAAAAAGAAGCTTAACTAATTATATCCACAAAGACCCTATTTCTAAATAAGGGAACAGTCCGAGGTTCTGAGTGGACATGAATTTGGAGGACACTATTTAACATACTACAACATGATTTGATTTGGGTCCTGTTGTAATGCACTTTGGAGTTCATTATTTCCCTAAATATTACTTCTTTGTTCCTAATTTTCTTAGAAATTTATGTGCAAAGCATTTTTGGTGTGTGTGTTTTCATTCAATTTAGAATAAGCTGAGTGCTTTCTCTGTCCACCCTTCTGTCTTTTCTAAATTGTCTTATTTCATCATGGAACTTTCATCTTCTGGCTTGTACTTTACTTGGTACCGTGAATCTAAATGTGCCCTTTTTCTTTAATGAAAAAAGAAATCTCTTCTGTTCTTAACATTCAGCCTCCATGGTTATGCCCCCCAGGGAGTTCTCAATGGCCCATTTTCATCCAAGGTCTGCAGACAGGGCACCACACCATTAAATTGAAAAGGGAGAACATTTTTTCTTGAGTTTAATATTGTTTCCATTTGTGGCCTATTGATTTTTTGTATATTTCAGCAGCCTGGCTTGGAAAGTAGGTGGGTGCATCCCTCAGGTAGGGGGATTTCCTGCAAATCTGCAAAGTAACCTCCATTTCCCACACACTTTCCCTCCCCCCCAAAACAGACAGACTTACCACCAAATCTCAAAACATAAAGAACATTTGGGGTTTTATAACATTTGAAAAATTACAATTAGTACAGTTTGAATTTTTAATTCTAGTAGGGGTGTCTAAACTTTTGGCATCTCTGGGCCACACTGGAAGAAGAGTTATCTTGGGCCACATATTAAATATGCAAACACTAATGAAAACTGATGAGCAAAAAAAAGATTTTAAGTAAATTTACGATTTTGTGTTGGGCCACATTCATAGCCATCCTGGGCCACATGCGGCCCACAGGCTGTGGGTTGGACACCCCCAGGGAGTATTTCTGCCCAGACCTTATGCTGTTTGGAGAGGTGGAATCCTGGGGCCCTCTCAGATGGACTGACTGCAAGCCAGATCCCTCCTCCTGCTTCATCCTGTTACAAAGATGAGTAAAGGAAGGATAATAGCCAGTATAGTGGCTAAATTTTGTGGAGTGCTTTCAATATGCTAACAAACAGCCTTCAGTACACTTTCCTAATCACTTCTTATAACAGCCCTAGGAGGTGGCCAAGATTCACAGATAGGAAACAGAGGCTTAGTGAGGTCAAGTACATTTGCACATTAATAATTTCTCATATTACTTATTTTTATGTTTTTTTCCCCTCATGTCAGAATTCCAGGGAAACAGTGGCTCTCTCAACTTTAGATAACTCAAGCAAGGTTTATTTATAAAAGGACTACTGTAGTGTGAGACAGTGGAGAACCACAAAGGACAGTGCCGGTATTTAAGATTAGGCACATTAGAACTCCGGAAGAGTAGCCCAGAGTCCCCACCCACAAAGAGTAGAAGTGATTGCTGAAAATAGCAAGGAACCATTGCGTAGAGGAGGCCACCTTGAGAGGGGCAGTGACCGTCAGTCAGGGGACAAGCCAGCTGAGGTGACCTTGAAAAGATAATAAAATACCTTGACTTCACTCTCCCATAAGCTATAGAAGACATTTGGGAGTTTCTGGGTGGAATGACCAGGTGTCCTGGTTTGCCCTAGATGTTTTCAGCTCTAGCACTTTAAGTCTTGAGTCCTGAGAACCATCTCAGCCTCAGGCAAACCAGATCCATTGCTGATTCTGGCTGTAAGGCTCTGAGTCATGGGTAGGGGCCTCCTTGTGTGCCAGCATAGAGGCATGGTGTCTTGCAGAAGCCTGACTTCACTCATCCATCTACTCCATCATTTATTCATTAGCTGAACGAGTATTATTGAACAGCTACTATGTGCCAGTACTGGGGAGTCAGCAGCAAACAAGACAAAGGCCCTACATCATTGAGAGTAAGGGAGATTGATAATAAATAAGAGAATAACTAAATATATGATAAATACTAGGTTCCCTTTTATGCAGTTTTACTTTTTGAAGCTTCAGTGGAATGAAAAAATTTTTAGAAATAACAATTTATAAGTTTTTAATTGAGTACTGTTCTGAGTAGCATGATGAAATCTCCTGCCTCTTTACTCTGTCCCTTCAGGCTCAGGTTATAAATGATTTCTTTGTCCAGTTTCTCTACATCGTATCCAGTCCTCATCCAGTAGTCATTAGCAGCTCTCTCACTTATCAGATTGGTTATCAGAGCAAGAGAGACCATAGTTACATAACTTTTATTATACTGAAGTTAACCTTTGAACAACATAGGTTTGCAAGGCACAGGTCCACTTATGCTCAAATTTTTAAAAATAAATATTGTAAATGTATTTTTTTCTTCTTTATGGTTTTATATTTTTAAGTGTTTCTTTTTCTAAAGATTTTATTTATTCTTAGAGATAGAGGAAGGGAAGGAGAAGGAGAGGGAGAGAAACATCAACTTGTGGTTGCCTCTCACACATCCCCTACTGGGGACCTGGCCTACACCCCAGGCCTGTGCCCTGGGAATCAAACTGGCAAACTTTTGGTTCACAGGCAAGGACCCAATCCACTGACCTACACCAACCACGGCTTCTTTATGATTTTTTCTTTTCTCTAGCTTACTTTATTGTAACAATATAGTATATAATACATATAACAGAAAAATATGTGTTAATCAACTGTTTATGTTACCACTAAGGCTTCCAGTCAATAGTAAGCTATTAGTAGTTCAATTTTGGAAGAGTTAAAAATTATATGCCGAATTTTGACTGTACAGAGAGTTGGTTCCCCTCATCTCCGTGTTATTCAAGGATCAACTGTATATTGTTATAATTGTTCTGTCTTATTATTAGTTACTGTTAATCCCTTACTGTGCCTAATCAATTAATTAAACTTTATCATAGGTATGTATGGGAAAAAACATTGTATATACAGAGTTTGGTATCACCTATGGTTTCAGGCATCCACTAGGGGTCTTGGAACATATACCCCACAGATGAGGGGGGACTACTGTAGTTCCAGGCAGTGAAAAACACCATGAGGAAGAAGAAAATGAGTTCTCAGGGTGGACAGTGAAGGCTGTGACAATGTGAGTGTGCACTCCTTTAAACAGGGTGGTGTCTCTGAGGAGATCCCTGAATGAAGGGTCTTGTGCTAGATGTGAGCTGGCTGTCACTGCATGTAGGTCCTTGTTTACACTCCTCCACCTTCTGTAGCTTCCCTTCAGCCTTTTGCTTTTTCCATCAAGCCTTCTCTCTTCTCCCCCTGCCTTTCTCCTCATTAAATTCTAAAGATAGAATACTCCTTTGATTTACCCCTGTCAAAATGGAAATTCTCCGAGGGGCAATAGTTGAAGATGCTACCATCCATTTATCTCTTTGGGTTATTTATCAAATGATCCAGAGGTGCACGTGAATAGGCACTGGAGGCTGTGCCTGAGGTCATGGGGGATGGGTGGACAGGGTGGTAATGGGAGGAAGAGGGAAAAGAATTTGGAAGGCCAAGGCCGTGGAAGATAAGCTCATACCTCTAAATTTCACTTCTTAAAATTCCAGATCTTTCTCCCCAGAGAGCTCATTGTAAGTTTTGGGTTTTGTTTCCTTTTCAGAGTCTGGAAACCAGAAAGCATTTTCAGAAGGCCCTCAGCATAGTGATGAAGGCCTGGAGAGGTAAAGGAGTCAAAACACCTGGCCAGGGTCTCCTAGGAGACTGGTGTTACTGACCTGTTGGGAAAATTCACATTTGACCCTAGTTCTGTCATTTCTACCATGCTATATTGTCCAAAGGGATATAAGGAGCCAAGCTGAAGCTCAGAAATTCCCTGAAACTGTGTAGTATTCATGTAGAAAATATTATTTCATTCAAAAAGAAAAAAGAACTGTTTTATCTCAAGTTTCCTTCTCTTCATTCAATAACCGTAAAGATAATACAGCATTATCGAACTTCCTTTGCCTCTGGAATTTAAAAGAATGTAAAAGGCAGTAATTGATTGCTTTATCTTAGACCACAGGAAACTGCTTGTTACTATCCATTAAAAGGTGCTTTTCAAGAATATTTTGTTTGTCTGCATTAGGAAGAAATAGATGACAAAGCAAAACTAGAAACCCATTTGTTATATTCTGGTCATAGGCATTAAACTAAATTTTTGTGGATGGTCACATACTTGTGATACGTGTATGTGATATACATTCCTTGTGTTTGCAAGTGGTGGTTTGCGATTTTATTTGTTTGCTTGTTTGGTTGGTTGGTTTTGATTTGTTGGTCTTGCTTTGCTGATGCAGACACTGGCTAGCAGTGCTCATGTCACTATGGATGAAATAAAACATACACACAGACTACCGAGTCTGGTGGAGGTAAAAAGACAACAGCATGGCTTTTCTCTCAAGAGGAGCAAAAGCCGGGGCCTCCGCCATGACAGGACTTTATTCTAAAATCTCTCTACATTATAAGATGGTTCTTCCTCACTATCCCGGTTACAACAAAGGAGCCAGTGCCCCTCATTACATCACAGAAGAAGGATATTAGCAAATGAAAAGGCAAAAGTGGTTGATGCGGATACACTAAGTAAGCCCTGCAAGGTACTTGCAGGGTGAGGGAGTTTCAGCAAAGAGCAAGCCTCAAAACAGCCTAGGTATATTGCAAATCTGATTACCCAGGAGAGAACCTATCTGTGGACATGGGTACTGTGCATCTCCGAGTGGGAGCTGGGCCCACACCACACAGAAGGGTCTGCTGCACTTTGCAATCCAGAATACTTTATGAGACGACTTCTACTCTGAATAGTTTCTTTAGGGAGTCATACTTATGGTAATGTCATAACCCACTGCCCGCAGGATTTGGTAATGCTTGCTCTCTCACTCTCTCTCTCTTTCTGTTTGTGTGTGTGTCTTCTCTCTCACTATGTGTGTGCGCGCACACGTGTGTGTATTATAGGTAGTCCACACTTAGAGAAGAGAAACTTAACCTTTAAGCTGATAGATCTCCCTTGCTCTTATTATATATTTTCCCTGAAGAACACCATTTACCTGATAAAATAATTTACCATATAGAAAAGTTGAATCTGGCAATTCAGTCTCACCTTACTGATGTAAATTGGAGACATGTGCCTGTCTTGATTTGGAGTTTTCAGGTTCTTGTCAGCCTATGTCATGACCTTAAGAATTCTATCTGGACAGAAATTGGCAAAAATTTCCCTGAATACCATTTTTTAAGAGAAAAATCTCTCATTGAATTTCACAGAGCTTTTTTATTTTCCGAGTGCCCAGTAGCACATTATCTCAGAAGTGGACTCTCGGCCATAACGGCTATTTTCTTAGATGAATTAAAGATGTTATATGCCTCCTAGTTTCCAAAGAAAGGTGGAATCTAATAGATCACAGGGGACCACTTAATCCTGGTGTTTTCAGAAAGTTCCTCCTTTAAAAGACTTTGTGAAGTATATAATCATCTAACTGCAAAGCTGGATAGTTGTGACTAATACAAAATAATGTTGAATGTAAACTGTAATTGAAAAATAAAATGTGAAGTTCTTTCAAAAATACCTCACCGGAGACCCTGCATTTGGGGCAGGGGGCAATCTAAATCTATGGGTGCTTCCCTTGAGGTGAGAGGGCACATCAGATCAGCCTGTCTGCATTCAGGTAGGATTCAGTGTTCTATAAGCTCTTCAAAGCTAAAGTTTTGTGTCTAAGCCTATGTTTCTTATAGTATGGACCATCAGAACTTTCTGAAGTACAGACTGAGCTTCTTCCTAGACCTAGTGAATAAGAGTCTTTGGGTGTATGGCCCTGCATTTGCATATTTAAGTTCTGTACTTGATTACTATGCTCTTCAATCTTGAAAACCCCTGGTTTAAACTGGACCACCACAGGTGGGAGAATTTAACATATTTCTTCATATGAAATCTTGACAAATGGAAAGGATTATTCAGGTTGGTTTCTATTCTTTACCTTCACATCTAAAATATAATATAAGGTAGGAGGTGAACACTATGCACAACTGAGAGTCTAAATGACATCAGGTTTGTGTGTTTTTGGATCAGTTTAACACATATTTATTGAGTAACTTTTATTGAGAAATATTTATTGAGCAAGCACGATGCTGGGCAACAGGGAAATATAAATAAATGTGATATAGTGCCTGTCTGTGAGAAACTTAGAAATAATAGCTGAGGCAAAGAATGTCTACACAACATGGTAAATGCAAAGCTGGAGTCCTGAAGAGTACTTGGGGAAGAAAAAAGCAGCATTGCACTACTTTCCAACTATTTAATTGGGTTTCAACTTACATACAGAGAAACATATAGTTCTTAAGTATGCAACTCAATGAATTTTGTTTTATTTTTTTAAGATTTTATTTATTCATTTTTTAGAAAGGGGAAGGGAGGGAAAAAGACAGATAGAAACATCAAAGCAAGAGAGAAACATTGATGGGTTGCCTCTTGTAGACGCCCCCAATGGGGGACCGAAACTGCACCCCATGCATGTGCCTGATTGGGAATCTAACCAGTGATCTTTTGCTTTGTGGGGCAATTCCCAAACAACTGAGCCACACTGGCCAGGGCTTGATGAGTTTTCAAACATGTATACAAACATTACAGCCACCACTTAGATCATGATATAGAACATTTTCAACATCTCAGAAAGCCCCTTCATGTGCCCTCATTGCCAGTAATTCTCCCCCAGCTATAACCATTATTCTGACCTCTATTACCATACATTAGTATTGACTATTTTTTTAATTTTATATAAATTGTACACATGTGATGTACTGCTTTTGACTGGCTTCATTCATTCAACATATTGTTCATTCTGTTCCATTTGCAGTATTTTTCTTCATCATTCTGTAATACTTCATTGCATGCCTATACTACAATTGACAGTCAGGTGGATCATTTACAGTTTGAGATCATAATGAATGAAATTGCTATGAATAGTCTTGTATGTATCTTTTGGTGGATATAAACACTCATCTCTATTGGGTTTATACATATCAGTAAAATTGCTGTGTCAGAGTTCTGCACATGTTTGTCTTTAGATAAAACTTCCAACAGTTTTCCAAAGCGGTTGTATCATTTTCCACTCTCAGCAGCAGTGTAGAATGGTCTCAATTGTTTCACATTCTTGCCAACATTTGGTGATTTTAGTCTTTTTAACCTTGGTCATTTGTGTGAATGTGTGTCTCTGTGTGTATACATATGAGGTAAGTATTTGTTAGCAATCCAATTATAGTTTTAATTTGCATTTCTGTCATGATTAATGATGTTGAATAGCTTTTCATATGCTTACTGATCATTTGGATATTTTATTTTGTGAAGTGCTGTTTCAAGTCTTTCATATTTTTAAACCCAATTATCTTCTTTTTACTGATTTGTAAGAGTTTAAAAATATGTTGTAGTTTACAAGTTCTTTGTTGGGTATATCTATCACAACATATCTTTTCTGAGCCTGGGGCTTGCCTTTGCATTCTCTTAATGTCTCCTGAGGTTCATTGTTTTAACAAAGTCTAATTTATTAGCATGCAGTTCTAATTATTTCCTCACACAGTCCCTGCTTTACTGACTTCTATAACCCTGTCCTTGGTGCCAGAAGCTGCTTTATTCCTCTTTGTCTGGCCATTTCCATCTGATAAGAAAGAAGAGTAATTCTTCATTTCAGATCCCATGAAAGCAAATTACTTATAAAAATGAACAGCATGCAATATTTCAATTTAGATTCCCATTTCCCCCAAGCTGTCATCAAGACCTGGGTGACAACTGTAAAAACTTAGAGGACCACCTCTTTTCAACATGATATTGAGCAACCTACAGCCAGATGCAGCCCAGCTGTAACCTCCTTCTTTCCCTATGGGGCCCACTATTGTCCCCTCTTCCACTGCTGCTTTTGCTTTTGCTGTGGCCAATTTCTCTTGTTTCTCTTGGCAGAGACAACCCACCCCCACCACCACTTCTAACACTGTTTCACTGCCTCTAAAGTTGGAATGTAGTTTTCCTTCTCATGATTACAGCCCACACTTTCGGTGGCCAATGATCTTGTGGTAGGTTCTCGAACAGGTAACCCACTTTATTCTTTAAGGTTTTTAGTCTTTTGCCAAACAACTTAGATAGATATTCCCTAAGACCACTTTGGGAGACCTTTGAGTTTACTGCTCTGGGACATCCAAAGGAAAATATTTTAGACTATAAAGATGGTTATGGCAGTCTTTAAATATACTTTCCTAAAGGGATTCCTTCTGAATGCCTGTTACTTACTCATGTCAGGTGGTTTCCTGTGATCATGTCATTATTCTGACTCCAGCATGGCTGCAGGTCACAATTGGCCCAGGCAGAAAAGATGTACCATGAAAGCACCAGACAAAACCAGTTCCTGATATTCCTATGTCATCATATTTACAGAGCTGTTTTCCTTGGCCACTTATCTAGGGGCACCTGTAAATAAGAACCCCAGAAATATATTTTCTAATTGATTATATTTCTTTAGCACATTCATGAGGAGATAGGTCTCAGTGTGCTTTCCCTCTTTTCTATCATTTGTAGGAGTGGAATTGTGACAAAGCATTTTTGAAAGATTAATTTTCTAATGCCAAAGTGGGGTGTTTACCCTGTGCACCCTGGTGCCAGCAGCCTCAGGGAGCCCTGTGCTAAAGGTTTGTTGTTTTGTTCATCTTGTTGGTAGTCTAACCGCTGTGTCAGATGTGACAAGAGCACCTGACACCAAGAGAGGGACAGTAATTGCTTTGCTGGAGAAAAAAAAATGGACTTGTCTGCTGTAGATAGCGTGAACTTCTGGAAACTGTGAAACTGCACCTTCCAGTTCATTTCCCTGGATAATTGATGTTTTCTTCCTTTGACATTTAAAAACATACAGAAACAAGTATTTAAAAGATAAAATCTTTTGTTTTGTTTTTCACTGTACAAAGATGAGATTCCCTCACGGTACACGTCTTCATCACAGAAGCTGGTTATAATGACTGAGTCCTAGGAAATATCGCAGCCAAGCATCGCACATGACCCAACAACAGGGCTGGATAGCTGTGTGTTTTGTTGGCTGTCACTGCCTCTCACTCCCCCTTATGAGACAAGGTATAGTGTGTTGGTAGATTTGGACTTCAGGGCTTTCCGAATTCTCTTAAAATGGATGTCTCTGAAAACTTGATACTTTTCCATCTGTCTTGTTTGTGAGATTTGTGTCAGGGAGGGTCAAATAACACAGGCATTTTGAATTGCAAGAATCATATTTTAAATATTCTGTTTAATAAAACATAGATTTGACTTTCCCAGTTAAGTTTTGTCTCTAGCTCTTTCTTTTTAAAATTTTTAATTAATTAATTTTAAAAATTTATCTTAAAATTAAAAAAATTATCTTAAAATTACACTTGACATACAATATTATATTGTTTCAGTTGTATAACATAGTGATTAGGCAGTCATACACCTTATGGAGTGATCCCCCTGATAAGGGCAGTACCCATCTAACCCCACACATAGTTTTTGCAATATTATTGACTATATTCTTTATGTTGTACTTTATATCCCTGTGACTGTTTTTAAACCTGCAATTTGTACTTCTTAATCCCTTCCCTTTTTTTACCCCTTTTCCAACCTGGAGACCATCAATTTGTTCCCTGTCTAGTGTGTTTCTGATTTGTTTGCTAGTTTTTTTTTTAATTCCACATATAAATGAAGTCATCTGGCATTTGTCTTTCTCTGCCTGACTTATTTCACTAAGCACAATACACTCTTGGTTCATTCACATTGTTGCAAATGGTAAGATTTCATATTTTTTGTGGCTGAGAAGAAATATAATCTTTGGGCTTCTGCTTCATTCAGACCAAAGTTATAAAGATGTTATTTTCTAAGTACCATATATTTTAAGAGAATCATTGCTCAAGAATAGGTTTTAAAAACATTTAAGAAAAATATTTTGACTAGTGGCACATGGAAGTTCAGTCAGGTTTGAGGCTCTGAGTCCATGAACTTGGAATGGACTCTAAAATTAAGCATGGCTACTCCCAGGCTAATTTAAGAGGGAAATAAAAATAAATAAAACAACAAAAAAAATAGTTCAGATTGCCTGTTGGTTCTCTCCAGGCTATTCAGAGGACTTGGATCCCTTTCTAAGCCTAAATCATTAATCTACCAGCACTCAAAGGCAGATTGTCCCTGTGGTTTCAAATGCAACATATCCTTTCAGCATGCACTCTTTTTATAATATTTCAAGGTGCACCATGACTGCTGGTTTTATAAGCTAGAGTATTAGAAGGACTTTGGCTGAAGAATTAATTTTTTTTTACCACTTTACATAGAATCCCACAAAACCCTCCAACCTAATGCAGATACTTTCTTCTACCCACCTTTACAATTTGAAAATACTTAGTTTACTTTTTTCTTCAATGAATTTAAGATCTTGCTAGTTTTGGACCTGTTTAAATGCAATTATAAAATGTATGCAATTGGCCTAGCTCGTTTAACAAGACAAATAATGTGATTTTCATAAAACTGAACGATATTCGATGCCTGCTCCAAAATCTAAAGATCCTCATTCCTCCCGCCAGAACCAAATGATCAGCCAAGCAACAAGATCCTCTTTAGCTGAGTGAGAATCCGAACTCTTTTTATCCAGTAAGTGGAAATCACAGACTGAGGCATAACACTGGTGGCACTGCTACCTGGGCGAGCACTAAAGCATTTACCCCAAATCACCAGGTTTCTGCACCTTGCAAGCCCTGATGGCATTGCTCTCCTACTAATGAGATGCAGTTCCTGCAAACGCTGCCACTGCTGAGGGCCTGGCATTGTGGGCATTTGCCCCACCTCTCTGTGGACACAAAAGCAATGATCAAACTCTGTACCATAAACCCTATGATTGGCAGCAAGTGTGTGCTGTGGTTGTAGAGGCCCAAAGGGTGGAGTGGCTGTACCCTTAGCAATAGAAAAATGTCTGCTTTCATATTCTATGCATATAAGGTACTTTTTTCTTCCTCTCTATCTCTAGGGTTCCCAGGTCTCTGCTCCAGGGGAGCATGGGGTTTCAGGACAATCTCCTTCTGATTTGGTTTAAGTACCTCCCTACATCCAGTATGTGCATATTCCAATTGTCGATTTACGTCTCTGCCTCTTTCAGTAGACTAGCAGCTCAGTGTCTCTAACCCCTGATTCAGTGTCTAGCACAAAAAGGCCCTCCACAAATGTTGTTAAATGAATGCAAGCTTGTCAATGGCCATGCCAGTGCAGTGTGGCTCTCATCAGTCTTCACCTGATGGGATTAACCCTTTACTTAAAGTGGGGCACCCACACTGCTTGTCCGTGCAGGCTGGCCTAGGTCTGTTCTCCACTGGCACCCTGAAGCACTGATAAAATACTTTGAGCAGAGTCACTTGGGAAACAGCCATAGCTGGGGGCCATATAGACTTGCCAGTCTGCTCCTAATCCCCAATGGCTGACTGCACCATCACTGCATGAGAAGATCAAGCAGGCCTCCGTGCTCAGGGTCATTAAGAGAGTGTGAATAAGCACATGACTAAGGGACATACACTTTCAGTAGCCAGTCCTGGAAGTCAGGAGATAGGAATGCTTGTTATGCTCTCAGTAATCAACTTCAGAGCACACACAGTGAAGGTAATTTGACTAGCTCAATAGGTCCTAAATTTTGAGCTCTGTCCTAACTCAGAGCCATGAAACCATCTTGGTTGCCAACAGGTATTATTGTGGTTATAAACACAAATAGAAGTTATTTTCTCTAAGGGAGTTGGAGTTAGGGGAGTTATATTGTAAATGTTTGGGTATAGATGAAAACTTTCTTGATTCCCTGAGCTGAAGGGCAGGTTGTCCTTTAAATACTAGGTTCTCATTTCAGCATTTACCAGGAGGGAAAGATATTTCCTTGGCCATTGATTTAGGTCAATCTAATTTCTGTTGGTTTGATCAACTGTCTAATGATTTTTTTTTTTTTTTTTATCTCCTGAGAGTCTATTATGTAGAGCTGAAAATGTAAAATTTAATTCACAACCTAGCCAAGTGGAGTCAATGGTACTATTTATGCAGGTTCCTAGGAGGATTTCTAGGAAACAAAGAAAGAAGGGGCTTCAAACTCTTGGCTTAGAAAGACATTTGTTTTCTATTTAAACCATTTATTTAATTTCCCTATACATGGACTTCTTCATTTGTTTATGCCATGTATTTATTTAGCTTAGATGTCTATTCATTCATTCAGCAGGCACTTGTGTAGCATATATGAATGTCAAACCTGTAATTTAGTAGATTAGAAAACAAGACAAATTCACTGTTTCAGAATTGAATAAATGATAGTGGTTCCAGGAGAGAACATGTAGTGTGTCTTGTTTTGAATTTTAGGGGATCTTTGATTTAAAAGCAAGTACTGGAACTTACTGTCCTTCTCTTTTCTACCTCCGTCCTTCCACAGGAATACTGCTTGCATTATTATTAATAGTAGTTGACATTTTAGATGTTATTACCTTTTGTCCAATTACAAAAGAATGTGTGCTTATTAAAGAAGTTATAAAATCCAAAGAGGTAGATTAAAGGAGAAAAAAATTCAGTTCTTGTAAAAGGGCTGCTATAAAAATTTTAATGTAATTTTCTCTCTTCTGTTGTTTAAAAATCTAAGTCAAGGACATATTATATATACCACCCTATATCTCAGCTTTCACTTAAAATTATGACATAAACATTTCCTCTTGTTACTAGAAACCACTCACATTATTTTCATGGAGGTATACTACTTCATTATGTAGGTATAACATTATTTACTTAAGTAATGTCCTTTTGTTTACATTTATGTGTTGTCCTTGTTATTATAAACAAGGCAGTTATAAACATCTTGTCGATAGAACTTTCATATAGTTCAGATTTTTAAAAGAGAGAATTCTCTAAAGTGTGATTACCAGGTCAAACATGTATGGGTATTCTTGAGACTATTAACACATAGTGCCAAATTATTTTATAAAAAGGTTTCATCAATCTACACTTTTCCATCAATGTATCAGAATGTCTAGTGTAGCTATGTAAGTTCTTTTTATTAAAAAATTTAATTTTAGTATGGTAAACACTTAACATTAGATCTATCCTCTTAACATTTTTAAGGGTACAATACAGTATCGCATACTATGGGCACAATGTGCCATAGCTCTCCAGAACTTACTCAGCTTCTGAACCTTTATGCCTATTGATTAGCAAGTTTCCATGTTCTTCTCCCCCTCATCCCCTGTTAATCACCACCCTTCAGTCTGATTCTATGAGTCTGACAATTTTAGATACCTCGTATAAGTGGATTCATGCCGTATTTATCCTTCTGCGACTAACTCATTTCTCTAAGTGTAATGTCTTCAAGGTTCATCCATGCTATTGCATCTTACAGGATTTATTTTTTTAAGCTCAAATAACATTCTATTATCTCTATATACCACATTTTATTTATTCATTTATCTTTAAATGAACATTTAGGTTTTCTCCACATCTTAGGTACTGTGAGTGGCGCTGCAGTGAACACGAAGGTGTTAATATCTCTTCAAGATCTTGATTTTTTAATGATTATCTTATAGATGCAGAAAAAGTATTTGACAAAATTCAATACACTTTCACAATAAAAATGTTCAACAAACTAGGTATAGAAAGAACATACTTCAACATAGGAAAAGCCACATATACAAAATCATAACTAACATCAGACTCAATAGTAAAAAACTGACAGCCTTTCCTCTAAAATCAAGAAGAAAGCAAGAATGCCCACATTCACCGCTTCTATTCAACACAGTACTGGAAATCTTAGACAAGCATTCAGGCAAGAAAAAGGCATCTAAATCAGAAGGAAAGAAGTAAAATTATCTCTATTTGCATATGGCATGACCTTATAAATAAAAAACTTTGAAGACTCCACCAAAAATCTGTTAGAATTAATGAATTCAGTAAAGTTGCAGGATACAAAATCAACACAGACAGTTGCATTTCTATACACTAAACTTAGCTATCAGAAAAAGAAACTAAGAAAACAATCCCATTTACAAATAGCATTAAAAATACTTATAAATAAAGTTAACCAAAGAGGTGAAAGACTTGCACACTGAAAAGTATAAAACATTGATGAAAGAAATTACAGAAAACACAAATACAAAGATATCTCATGTCCGTTGATTAGAAAAATTAATATTGTGAAAGTGTGCATACTATACAAAGCAATTTACAGATTCATTGCAATCCATATCAAATCCATATCAAAATCCTAATGGATAGCATTTTTGACAGAAATAGAAACAAATTCTAAAATTTATATCAAAGTAAAAAACACCAAATAGCCAAAACAGTTCTGGTAAAGAAGAACAAAGCTGAAGGTATCACACTTCTTCATTTAAAAATATCATATTTTGCTGTGTATAATGTGCACCTTTTGTCCAAATTTTTGAGGGAAAAATAAGAGTGCGCATTATACATTGGTAGTACTAATTCCGTATCTATATAAATGTTTTTAATTCTTTATTTATGCTTATGTGTTAAAAGTATAAATCCAGAAAGCAATAATGATATTTGCATGCAAAATAATACCCTGGAATACAATAATTGGTTTTGTTTCTAAATATAAATAAATAATTGTATTAAAAAATTAAAATGAAAGATTTTTTTCCCTGAAAGTTTGGGCCAAAAACATGGGTGCACATTATATATGGCAAAATACAGGTATATTACAAAACTACGAAACAGTATGTTATCAAAACAGTATGGTACTGGCATAAAAATAGACATATAGACCGATGGAAGAGAATGAAGAGCCCAGAAATAATCCCATGTGTATAATTTCAACTAATTTTCAGCAAGCATCCCAATATATGTATGGGAAAAGGACAGCCTTGCCAACAAATGATATTGGAAAACTGAATATCCATATGTAAAAGAATAAAATTGCACCTTATTTTGTACCTTACACAAAAATCAAATGGCTCAAAAATGGATTAACAACTTCACTGTAAGACATAAAACTATACAACTGCTAGAAGAAGACAGGGAAAAGGTTCATGACATAGGTTTTGGCAATGACTTCATGGCTGTGGGTCCAAAAGGAAGTGAAATGAGAACAAAAATAGACAAGTTAGAATTATTCACACTAGTAAGTTTCTACACAGCAAAGGGAACACTCAACAGTGTGAAAAGGCAACCTATAGAATGAGAGAAAATAGTTGCAAGCCATGTATTAGATAAGGGGTTAATTTTCAAAACATATAAGAAATCCCACAACTCAGTAGCAAAAAAACAAAACCAAACCCAAACTAATAATCTGATTTAAAAATGGGCTAAAGATCTGAATGCACTTTTTTGTTTTTCCAAAGAAGTGCAAATGGCGAAAAAGTATATGGAAAGATGCTCAGTGTCACTACCATCATTTGTATTATTATACAAATAATCACTTTTCACCTATCAGAATGGCTATTATTTTTAAAAAGGCAAGTGTTGGTGAGGTTGTGGAGGTATTGGAGCACTTGTGCGCTGTGGTGGGAATGTAAAAGTGGTACAGTGTTATAGAGAATAGTACGACATTTTCTCAAAAAAAAAAAAAAAACCCCACAACGAATAATAGGACTATAGAACTATGTGATCCGGTAAACCCACTTCCGGTTATATCTCCAAAAGCATTTTATACATTCTTAAGAGGTGGGGTGGATGGTTAAGAACACAGGCTGCAGAACCAGGTTGTTTTGATTCAAGTTCTGGCTTTGACACCTGTCGTGCGACTTTAACGGCAAGACCTTAACCTCTCTGTGCCTCTATTCTCCACTTAGAGAATGGAGATAAATAGTACCTGTTCATAGTGAGAATTTAGCAAGTTGATACACATAAAGAGATTAGAATATGTATGGTGCACATCAAGTACTATTCTAGTATTAGCTATTATTAACCTATCTACTGAGGTGAAAGATAGACAATTAAAATCAAATAGTGCCCCTTAACAGAGTATGGTTAGTTAAACAGTGTCTCCAAAAATTCATACCCACCACGAACTTCAGAATGTGACCTTTTTGGAAGTAGAGTCTGTGCAGATGTAGCCAAGTTAAGATGAGGCCATACTTGATTAGGGTGAGCCCTAATCCAATGACTGATGTCCTAATAAAAAGAAGAAAGGACACACAGAGACAGAGCGATGGCCATATAAAGGCTGAGGCAGAGTTTGGAGTTTTGTTTCTGTAACCCAAGGAATACCTGGTGCCACCAGGTGCTGAAAGAGGCTTCAGAGAGGGTGTGGCCCTGCTGACTCCTAGGTTTTAGACATCTGTCCTCCAGAACTGTAAAAGAATAAATTTCTGTTGTTTTAAGGCACTTAGGCCCTACGACACTAATGCCCTGGGTAAATTCAAATGTCTCCTCATCCATTAGGGAGTATACTCAGTTATTTACATGAAATTGGCATATCATAGCTAAGCAGAATCAGCATTATTTAAGGTCGCTAAGTCCTAGTAGGGACCTGAAACAGAATTTCAGGCAGTCTCAGGGTCATCTTTCTGGGTGACCTGTGACATCAGTGAGATGACAGAGACCCAAGCTACTTGTGTTCCTGCCCACCCTCTCAACCCCCATGAGCTCCTTGATGGATTTCTGGTCTAATTGGCCATTGATAATACAGGCTCATTTCCACGTCCACTCTGCTGCTAGACTGTAATAATGATTGATTCACATAGCAAATGGCCTAAAGTGTCCCTCACAGTCTTATTATTGCAGATACAATTACCACCAGGCTGAGCTTGCTGCTGTACTGTCTCATAATGGACTCTAATTTGCCAGTGGGGTTTGTAATTCTTTGTTCCCAGACAGAGATCCATTTCTAAACTAGAGAGTAATTCATAAATATTTTTCTTTCCAGTCATGGGGGAAGGCCAGACCTAATTGCACATTGAAAGGCAGTTCTATCTAGAGGCCACCGAGAGAGGCTGTGGGCTTAGGCCTGGGGCAGAATTTATTGATCCAGGCTGCTCATTTTGCAGAAAAGCCTGCTGAAACCTGGAGAGGGAATGTGACTTATCCAAGATCACACAGCTAGTTCCTCATGCTCTCTAACACTTGTCTCCCTTGCCCCTGAGCTGGGAAGTAAGAAAGAGAAAAGTGTTCCCAGCAGCATTTTGGGCTTGAGCCACCTTGACTTCTGCTTGCTTGAAATAATGGTATGAATTCTTTTTTTAATAGCATATTTTGTTTCTATTGTATAATAATGTTGGAAGCTCATTGATGAGAATTAAGATAATGTAGAAAAATTTAAGGAAACATGTTAGCGTAATTCTCTCACAAAGAGATGACTGCAAGTGAGCATGTTTTATTCAATTACAATTTGTAAATGTGTATGTAGAATTTTTTTTATTTTGGACAAAACTGAAGTCATAGTATATACACAGTTTTTTTTCCCCTCCAAATCAATAGAGGGCTTCATTGCATCTTTAAAAATCACAAATAGGTCTTAGGAATCATCAGCGTCTTACTCTTTCTTTCTGTAGCTGACAACTCTTAAATCTCATTCATCCGTCTGCTGAACTGTTTGTCTTTTTTCATAGACATAGATACCATCCAAAACTTTTCTGTTATCCTTGTTTTTAAAAGTTGTGGTTTGCTCAATCAAAGCAGCTGGGTTTGAAATAATACAATGTTGCTTCCTTCAAGAATCATCTAGGCCTTGAGTTACAAATGATGCCTAGACTGATCTGAGCCTGTAGATATATTTTTCACCCAAGAAGGTTCAGATACCAGGAGAAGACCTGTTCTCCTGAGTAACGACAGTGACGGGGAAGCAAGCATCACAGACCTCATCTCCTGACTGAAGCCTACGGACAGTTTTATGTGCTGTGTTTCTATGATTATTGTAGTTTTGGTGTTTTCTCATATCATTAAATGTCATCTTCAAAACATGATTGCATAGTATTAAAGCAATGCAGATTTAAAAAGTATTAAATATTTTGGATATTAGATATTTAAATTTTTTAAATTATAAATAATTGTGTTATAATTTATGCATACATAGTTAAGATTACCTTTGATTTTTGAATAATAAATACTTTGAGTATTGCAGAATTCAAAGGGAAAGAGCATATTTTTAAGTGTCTTAAACAATACATACTATTAAATTACATGGCTTCTTATAAGAGTGAAAATTGAAAGTTAGACCTGTAATCAGAAAATTGGGGTTTGATTTCAAGTTCACCACTTATTAACTAAATGATAATAGGCAAAATCTTTTGTTTCTTAACTAATGTGTAAAATAAGAACAATAACTACCTTATCAGGTTATTATGAAAATGAAATAAAATAAATAGTAAAATGCTAATACAATGACTAGTACTTAGCAAATGCTCAACAAATATTTATTGCTTTTTTAAATTTTTTCCACCAGTGATAAGGTGAGAATCAAAATCTTTTAAGGAAAGACCAAGAATTTTTATTTTCCCAATAAGTGGATACTGGTGTGGGGTGGAGATAGTAAGACCCTTCTGTCTGTAAGTATGTTGGTAAGTTCAATGAAAAACCCAAAGGCAAGCTGTTCTCAGTGCCAGTGCAATAAAGATGAAAAGGTCCAGCTCAAAGGACAAAGTCAGATCTGGCATTTTGACGATGTCAATCTCCTATGGAGAATCTTTGGCAGGGGACACTGCTGTCATAAAATTAAGACTTACCAAGTACAACAGCCAACTGCAGCCAAGTTGGACTGCAAGCTCCCCCTGGGGCAGGAAGAGGAAAGAATGTTTGTGTATGGGTCAAGGGAGTAACGTTCTGACTCTTGATCTTTTCCCAAATTCTCAGGTTCCCAAAGGCTACAGAGGAGGTTGAGCTGAAGAAATTTGGAGGAAGGAAGCTAAGCTCAAACAAATACAGACGTTGCATCAGCTGGTCTTGAGTGCATATCCAAGCTCTGACATTCCTTATCTATTTGACCTTGAACAACTCTCTTGACCTTGGCCTCCCCAGGTCTATTTCCTGCTTTGTAAAAGGATGTTAATGCAGCCTATTGAGCAAGGTTTTTTTAAGGCCAAAAGAAATTGAATATAAGATAGAAAATGGCCAATAAAAAGTAATCATTATTACTATTATCATGTAACATTGGACCACATACTACCTTAACTTAGTCTTAATATCTTCATTCATAAATGTAAAAAATAATAATTATTATACTTAACTGGCAATATTGTGATGAAGATTACTGGAAAAATATATGTGAGAGTGCTTAGTAATCTGTGCAACACTATGAAAAAGTCCAGTTTGGGAGGGAAAGTCATCACTCTTGTGCTTGGGGAAATGAAGGAAGGCAGCTCTTTAAGGCTATGAGGGCCTGGGGCCTGGATCTTCCACCCATGCATCAGCCATTATCAAGGCTTCATTTTGGGCATTCACTTTCTTAGACATTGCTCTCCGGTCATTGCTTCCAGGGTGACAAGATTATCCAGATGTTTAGTGTTACAAGATCATGCAGGTCAGGAGTTAAGTATATCCCATGGAGCCAGTTTGGGATACTTATTGTTTCCTGACAAGGGCTGCAAATCCTGTGGTCAGCTCCCAAGGCAAAGGGCCGATCATGGCAGTCAGCGAGCATTGTGCAGAAAAGGGAGAAGTGGATAGTACTTCAGCATTCAGTCTCTGAACCTGGAACACCACGACAACCTCCTTCTGCCACCTTGCTGGCTACAGATCCATCTAGGAGGATTCGAAGGGTCAGGAAGCAGCAGTGTTTTATATGCAGAGTTCTGCTCACCCTCCTGCCTGAAACAATACTATCCCTTCTCTCTCAAGTACTCACTCTGCAGCCATCATCATGTATGTATGAGATTGTGGCCAGGGCAGGGGTAAAGGCAGTTAATGTAGGTGAAGCCAAATGTCATTAATGACATTATTTCAAGCTGTTAAAGGTAAACATGAAAAGTTTATGAAACTAGACTGATAGGATTATTGACAGGAAAATTGATACTCTTTCTTGAACATTTGCCTTGTATTTGATTCATATAAAACCCCAAAATTAATGAAGCCTGTAAGCATTTAGACTTTGAATCATTGACCCACTATTTCAAAAATTATCCAATGGTAGTAAAAGATGATTTCACCAAAGTTATTATTTGGGAGAATGCAAGGTGATATATAAAACAACCATATTTTATAAGCTTTTCTTTGGCGATCTGATTGCTCAGAGAGAAAGAGGTGTGAGTTGATTAAGATCCATCCTGGAGACTCCTTCAACAAACATTTATTGAGAACTTGCCACATGGGTCCTGGCCACTAGTAGCTGGAGCCTTACTTGGGGAGGGGAAAAAGGATGGCTCTGAGAGGTGATAAGGGGGTAAAATGAAGGATTTGGTCTCCAATGGATGAGGGAGAAGGGACTTTGGGTTTCTTCTAGGTCTTGGCTAGGGCACTGACTGGGCAGTTAGAGGTGATGCTCACAGAAGGAGGAAATGCAGAAAGAAGAGCAGCTTTGGGGGGCTGTGGAGGGAGGATAAAAAGGAATCATCTGGCCTCAATGTCTAAATTCTTCCTCCTATGGGGCAGAGCATGGAGAGAGGTGAATCCATAATGGTGTACATTTTATCCAAAAATATAAGCAAGAAACCATTAGTCAGAGAAGAGATGTTATATTCTTCAGCAACTCTGAGGATCAAATATGGAAGAGCAAGTTTCTCATTAGATCATCCATCAGAGTTGACAAAGCAGAATACAGAAACCAAGGTATGGGGTGTGTATGAGTTAGTATTGCTACATAACAAACCACCCCAAAACATAGTGGATTAAAACAGCAGCCATTTCTTATTTCTTATGGAATGTGGTTCAGCTGGGAAGTTCCTCTAATTGGGACCAGGCTTGACTGATCTTGGCTGGACTCATTTACGCATCTGTGGTTAGTAGGCAAGTTGGATAGGGTCTAGCTGGTCTGGGATGGCTTCAGCTGGGATAACTCAGCTCTGCTCCAGGTTGTTTCTTGTCTGGTGAAGCTTGTTGTCACAGTAGATGTGGGGTTCTAGGAGTGAACAGAAGGGTGTGAGGCCTCCTGAAGCTGAGGATTGGATGTGACACACTGTCACTTCTGCTGCAAAGTAAGCCACAAGGCCAGCCCAAATCCAACGTGTGAGGGAGTAAACTCCATCTCTTGGTAGAAGGAGTTTCAAAGTCATTGCAAAGGGTGTGACACAGGGAAAGGTGGAGAACTAGGGCCATTTTTGGAAACAACCCCGTGTGAAGTGCTGAGATCAGGAGATCTGAGAAGAGCAGAGATACAGCAGAGAAAATATTGCAACTCGAAGTGGCCTCTTATAAGTTTCAGTGGAGTCTCGGGCATGGGCCTGGTTTATTTAAGGAGATTAGAACCAGGCTGACACCTGGATAAAAATGACATAATTTGGAGGCAAAGTTGGCATGCTCTGAGAGGAAAGGCTGACCCTTTTTGTCTTTAACACTCCCATTGTGGGGGGCATGTTGGTTTAGTTAAAAGTTTTAGACCCTGTAAAAATAGGACCTCAAGAATGGGCTATATTTTAGAGTTATGGACTTGTGAATGAGTTTTCAATCTTTTCTTGAGAGTTAGTTTGGTAGAGAGGAAGAGGGCAGTTGGCATTTGGCAGCCTAGACTAAAGGTAAAGCCCCACCCCATCATTTTGCAAAGAAGCCCATATTTCTTGTGTGAAGTCAATAGAATTATGATACGCTGTTTGGTACAGTAGTCCTGCTTATCCACAGGGGATACATTCCAAGATCCTGAGAGCAAGCCGGAAACTGGATATTACTGAACCCTATATATACTGTTTTTTTTTTTTTCCCTATATGCATAAAACTTTTCACTTAAAGGAAATGTTTTTATAGTTTCTCTTTGGCTTATCTGAATTGCCAGTATTACTACTCTTGGGCTTTGGGGTCATTATTAATTAAGATAAGCGCCACTTGAACACAAGCACTGCATTACCATGATAGCCAATCTGATGACTCAGCTACTAAGTGAATAACAGGTAAGGAGCATATGCAGCTTGGAGACACTGAACAAAGGGATGATTCACATACAAGGGAGGGTGGAGTGGGATGGCTTGAAAGTTCATCACACTACTCAGAATGACACACAATTTAAAATGCATGAATTGTTTATTTCTGAAATTTTCCATTTAACGTTGTAGGACTGTGATTCATCACAGGTAACTAAAACTGGGAAAACCAAAACCACGAGTAAGGGAGACTACTATATCTGCACACTGAAGAGCTGAATGTGAATCAGCAAAGCTGTGCAACTTTTAGAAAAACCAAGAAGTGTCTGAGGAAAGACTACCAGGTGTAAAGAGTTGCACAACCCAAGAGAGGCTCTTGTTATTTCCAAATTAGCCAAAACTCACCAGAATGTTCTATTGCCCTCTGGTCATTGCATGACAGTGTCGTAGAAATTGTACAGAATCCAGGCAATGAAGGTGGGAATAAAACAAGAAAAAGGCTCATAAGGAAATGGCCAAGGATTTGAGCAGCTAAACTAAAAGAAGGAAGGACTAGAGAGAGGCCAGTGTTATGGTTTGCATTCTAGAAAAGGATTGATGATAAAACAGGTGCCATCTCCTCTGAGGAAAATAAGAGGAAAGGAGAGAGGAACCAAAACACATGACATTAAGGTCAGGTTTAAAGGAAGAACTTACTGTCTTTTCTTAAGTGCTACTGGATTAGCTCTTAGCAGAAGAAAATAAGTTTACTGTAAGAGTAAGTATAGCATGCCAATTTTAATGTTGCTCTGTATGAATATTACTTGTGGAGCTACTGTGTAAATAACTAAAATTCCTTCCAAGGGAGGTCTTTAAAATGAGATAACTGCTCTGGAGTGAAGGGCCATGAGTAGGATTAACTCTCTTCTTGGGTTCTTTCCAAGTCCTCTAAATTGAGTACCAACATGTTTTTGTGGGTCCCTGAGGTTTTTAAACTGTTGTGTTTTATGCCTTTGCTAATCATCCTTAGTTTTAATATTGACAGCTTCCTCCTTGTTTTGAAGGGCAGGCAACACGATATTTTAATCATGGTATTCATTTCATTTGTAAGCTCTTTATTCTTTTGTGGGGACAAGGGAAATGTGGGCATCTAGCCATGGTCATGAAAAAAAAAGGCACATATATTTCTCTGGAATCCTCCACTAGAATGTAGCATTAGTCCTGAAGCCAAAACTCATGTCTTCTCTGTGGTTTTACTACTCACACACCACTGTGCTTAGATGGCATTAGTGAGCTGCCGGGAGCAGTTATCACTGGGGTCATATAGACTTGATGTCTGTCTGACTGGCATGCTCTGAGTGATGAGTGCTGGAAGTAAAATCTGATGCGGGCAGAAAATATGATTCATTTTCTTATTTATAAGACAAATTGGGGTCCATACTTGATAGAGTTGAGGGCACACAGGCCACTTAGAAAATTAGAAAACAGTAATGCTCTCCACAGTGAATGAAGAACAAATATGTGCCAACTATGAAATTACAGCCAGATGAGAGGGAGTGTGAGGCTGAGGATGAATCAGATCAATGGAGACAAATTAAATCAAATACTATCCATCACGCTGCAAGCTATGTGTGCAAAAGGGCCTTAATATTAAGGAAGCTATAAACAAACAGCCTGATGTTCAAAGGCAAAAAGGAAAAGCCCCAATGACCCATGGGCAGAACACAGATGACGATGTTGCTTGGGTGTCTGAAGTGAGTGATTCACCAAGGAGTTACAGCTGTTTACAGCTGACCCATGTGTTAAATATTCACCACCCAGAGCTCTCTTGGGTGTGCAGTGAGATTTGTTCCAGTAACCCCAGGCAAGGAGGAAGGGAAGTAAAAAATGTGTCTTCTGGTACTCTGAGACTATTTACAGGGCTGTGTAAGCAAAAACAAACCAACAACAAAAAAATCCTTTCTATTTATTTAACATCATCTTTTTCTGAGTGTATGCATGAAAGAGGATGAGAGGGGTGAAACAAGTTAGAAGTATTTTTTGTTGAATGGGCTAAATTTTCCCAGAGCTGTATGGTCTGTCTAGACTTTAGGTGTCTGCATGGAAGCACTCCAGAGACGCTCAAACCATTTGATGACTGACTTATCTGTTAGGTTCACAGGTGACATTATGTTAATTAATGGATGAGAAATGCAATAGTATTATAGATTGCCCATAATATATTGAAAGAGCTGATGATTGCCTGTTTGTTTGTTGTTGTTGTTTTTGTTGATCTAAACAATACAGGGAAATGCCTACATTCTACACCTTAAATATTTGTCACTAATGAATACTATTATTTGACCCTCTCCAATAATTTGTCAGTGACAATACATAACACACATATATATATGGCTTTGAAGTTTATAATTTTTTTTGTTTCAGTTAGGGGTTAGAATCTCCAATTGAATCTAAGAAAACTCAATTGATTCATTTAAATGCCCACAGCTGGGGTGTGGTAGAAGTGGGTTTTTTAATGAAGACTTTTTTAATTCTAAGTTAACTGTTCTTTATTGTAAACTTTTCCTAGCTAAGAAGAAATGTTGAAAGAGGCAAGGGAAGGTTGCTAAATTATGGTGCTGTGGAGCAGAGTCACAGGAGTGGAAGTGGGGTGGACCTAAAAGCAGATTTTGCCACTTTAACCATTTTTGCCCTCACCAAGATTTTCACAATGGGCAGGGTAATAACTCTATCTTTCTGGAAGAGGATGCTTTTGCAGGATTCATTCACTGTATCATTTTATTGAGCATCTACTTTATGCTAAGCCCTGCTTTCATCACTGAGAATGTGTTGGGGAGCAAGTGAGACAAAATCCCTGTTTCCACAGAGCTTTAGTTTTAAGGTGTGAAAGAGGTTAGGGTCACCAACCCTTGTGGCTTAACTGCTTACAGCTAACTTTGGTCTACTGTGTTCTTCACCAAATAATGTCAAGACTGATAGAAAAGTTGCTACAATACAGGTTTAAATTCCTACTTTTCCATTCAATTTTTATAGTAAAATATAACATAATAATAACCAAGAAACCAAGAAACCAACTTATTGGTTTATTGGAAAAATTAAGCAAGATAATGTAGGTGGTGTATGCAGCATAGTGCCTGATACACAGTGAATATTCAGTATATGTTTACTGCTATTATTATCATCATTTCTTTAATATGTGACGTCCAATGCAGTAGCAGCAGGCTTCCCCCAAGGGAAAATGCAGAGATGTGATTTTTAAAAACAGCCAGTAGTGTTTAGTTCAGCTGCTGAATTGTCTAATACAAAAACCAACAGAGAACACCCCTCCTGGTGTGTGGTCATGTCTGGCTGCATGAGAGACAGCTGAATCTCTGTTGTGATATCAGCTCATCAAAGGAGTCAGAGGAATGAAAATGCCCTAGAGTGACCCTGGTGTGGGACCGTTTAAAAATCAGGAAAGGTTTGTTAGAACGCATATAGCATGCTCAGCCCTGTGCTGGCAGAAGAGGTTAAAAATGACTAGAGCAGTTTTCCTGCCCTCAGTCATGCAACTCTGCAGTATTTCTCTTTTTAAAAAGATTTTATTTATTTATTTTTAGAGAGAAGGGAAGGGAGAGAGAAAGAGAGGGTGAGAAAGATCAATGTGATAGAGAAACATCGATCAGTTGCCTCTCATACAAGACCCAACTGGGGACCAAACCTACAACCCAGGCATGTGCCCTGACCAGGAATTGAACTGGTGACCTTTCGCTTTGAAGGATGATGTCCAACCAACTGAGCCACACTGGTCAGGGTGAAGTATCTCTTTGTTACTGCTTTTAAATAAACCTGTAGACAAAGGAGAATTATCCAGTGACTGCCTGGGGCTCAATTGCCTAGCAACAGGTTTACCAGGGTCAAGAGCTCCCTGTTGTCCAGTGGTGGGGCCTGTGTCCAAACTCAGCTTCCTATGCAGCTGTGCTCCCTCCCTGCCCATGCAGCAGCCTAAATCCAACCTCTCACAAGGTCTCCAAGTGCATCAGCTCATGTGCTCAGACAGCTTTACTTACAGCTGGACTTTACTGGCAGATGGCCTGATGCCAAAGCCTTGCCTGATTATTTCTCACAACCCCAGGCTGTTTTGGGCTCTTCCCCCATAAAAGAAGGTATCAGGGCAGAGCCCCTTCCCTAGAAATGTAGAATGTGTCCAGTGGCATCTCCCACCTTAGCCAGCTCTTCCTGGGATGGTGAGAGAAGGGAAACTATGCCTCTTCTTGATGATCTTGGCACCTATGATCTCCCATGAAGCCTGTTTATGCATCTTTCTGGTGTTTCCCCCTACTCATCCCTCCATTGCTTCTTACCAGATAGAATTTGTGCAAATGAAAATCAAAGTGAATATTAAAAAGTATATGAATTTGGAATACGAAGGTATTTAAACTACCTAACATTGTAAGTTCAGGGGCGCCTGATACCATAGGATTGAAAATGGTTTTCAGATAACTACAGGAGTAGCAGTAACTTTAGGCAAAGAATCTGAAATGATTCTGGTCCTACTTTTTAGCTTTAATAAATGCAGGGTTGGCACTTCAGGAACACTGTGGTAGCCTGTGACTCTGTCTCCTGCATAGGCAAGGCAGCCTGCTTCTTATATGAACTGTTTGAGAGGATTTGTTTTGTTTTCTGACTCCAAATTCTTGTTGATGTTTTCGCTGGTAGGTCTTCATTATTCTCAAATGATGCCATGAGTGTATGCTTGATTTCCTTAGTATGTAAGCACCCCAAAGCCAAGGTCGATGTCTTACTTATTTTGTATCTCTTAAGAGTTAATTTTAATAACCTATTATTTCTTTTTAACTATACTTTTATGATTAGAATACCAAGATCTTTGGATATGTCCAAACTCATAGTTTAGAGCATGGTGAAAAAAAATAAGTAAAGCTAAGAATTATGTATTTTTAACCACTTATTCCCAAAGCTGCTTTGTTAAAAGTATAAACATGAAGTATTAGCTATTTCATGGTTCTTGGTATTTTTAGAGAGACAACAAAGTTTCTGTCTTTTGGCTGATGTCTCCGTGCCTTAGGCTCATGATGTTTCATAAACCAGTTATTTGAGGTCTAACTTGGAGGAGCTGCTAATGCCTTCTCTGTCACTATCATGACAACGGCTCCCTGATATGGTCATTTTTCCTGCTGGCTTTTTATTAGGGACAGCTTTAAATTAGGGATACATATGAATGATAAAAGGATGTAGGTATAGTTATGACTATTTATCTTTTCTCAAGCTTGTGTGGTACAAGTTGGGGAAACCTCTCTGAGCTCTGGCCAGTGTCCATTAGCCTTTCAAAGTATGTTTGAAACTCTTAGGTGTTACTTCAGTTAAGAAGACAGACTCATGGAATATTTTCCCATGGTAATACCTCTAACTGAAACAGAAAGCCACCACTAAATAAACAAATAGTTTAAAAATAGAATTGTACCACAAAGCACTTAACCAGCAGGTTTTAAAAATGAATGTTTTAACTATAGTGAAACAATTCATTTATTATAACTTAAAGACTTTAAATGATGTTTTGGAATCAAATATTCATCAGTTATCCAGGGACTTGCCCTGCCCTTCAGTAAGTTTGATTTAACTAAAAAAAATTTCCAAACTTATTTTGATTGTCTTTTTTACATCAACTAGTTTTTGGTATACGAACCATTCATTATCTTTATGCAGACTCATCAGCAGCCCAATGTAAAAAGAAAAATTGGTGTCGAGCTACTGAGATGGCAGAAGGGAAAAAAAGTGAAAGGGAAGGCCAGAGGGAAGGGAGAAAGGGAACAAGGTTTGTAAGAGAGGGACACTAGTTGAAAGGATAGAACATACAAATGATGGAAAGGAGAAAATTTCTCTTAACCTGTAGCAACAGGGAAAGTGCATCAACACTGGCTTGGACGAGCAGCTCAGGGGCTCTTTGTTAGAAAGATGAGCACTAATGGCCTGCATTTTTGTGAACACAGGTCAGACTTCCTTCCTGAGCAGCAGCTAGGCAGATCTTGCAGGCAGTGGCCCCTTCTGTTGCAGATTCTGTTGCTGCCCCACTTGTGTGTCTTCAGTTCCTTTGCCATCTTCTTGCACAGTGGCCCCCGTAAACCTCTGCCCCTGGCAGCTAGCATGGGTGTCAGAGGACCACAGCTGTGTTCAGGGTGTGAAGACAGGTTCAATTTGCTTAATCTGCACACTCTGAAAACTCCAACCGACTGGAGCTTAAACTCCTCCCCCAGTTCCTAGGGTGGTTCTTGACCGTGCCTGATGAATGCAGCAGTATCAATAATACTCTTGCCCCTGAACTCTGAGGTGTGGTTGCATTGTCTCTACAGCACCCCCCACCTGCAGGACTGAGACAAATTTACCCTCTGTGGCATATCTTTCTTCCACTTCCTCATGCCTCTGCTGGGCGTCCTAAATATACTTCCTAATAAACCTTACTGAACTTTAACTTGGTGTTTGCTTCTGGGATCTTGACCTATGGAAGCACTCAATTACCTAAAAGTCCAGATTATCCCAAGACTATTGAGGAGTTTTTTCATTATTTGATTCTCAGGGGTGACTCAGCAGTCTGAAATTCTCAGGGGTGACTATGTGTGGATCTGCACTTACAATTAAAAAAGGCATTCCCCTGACAGTCTCCCTCGGCCCACATTTGTCTCTTGAAGCCCCTTACTTCTCTTGGAACATGTGAACAACTGTCCTGACACAGGTGAATCCCATCCTTGAAAACTCTGCTGGCACAGCTGCCCTTTCCTCCCAGGCTGTCATGGTTGCTGAAGCTTGGCTCCATCTGGAAGCCTGACAGGCATTTTTCTCCAGGGCTGGGAGTTATCACTGAGTCTATTTGGGAATTTGCTCAGTTTTAACAACCACCCCATCAACCAGTGTCTGCCAGTGCTCGGGTGGGTTGGAAAACACAAGAAGCAGAAGGCAGACATCTTCACCTCCAGCCTCGGCTTTAACTTTAATAGACATTGTCACCCAATCCAAGATGGGTGTTAGAACTACAGTCAGGGGGTGTGTACTAAAATAACACCTGGGTTTTTATAATTTTTAGGGAAGCAGCTAAAGCAGTATTTTTTGGTGCCTTGTGATCCTATAATTGCTCTATGAAGTCACTGTGGCTCACCTTATTCAGTGAATCAGTTCTTAGGGTTGTAATTGAGAGGGGACCACTTTTTCTTATTCTGAGATACTATGGAAAATATGTCTGAATCTACTCATTTCTTCTCCCACTTATGTAAAAAGAAGACAGGGAATAACTTCCTTTTTCAAAGTTAGACAATTGGAAGTGGTAATGACTATTTGTGTTCAGTAGGGTTGTTCCATGTGAATCCAGGCTGAGACAAACTCCTGCTGATGGGCCCATGGAGCAGAAAAAGCAGAAATTCAGACACTTCTGTGATGTATCTCATCAGGAGGCCAATTTGGGAGCATGTGCCAGAGAGGTGCCAGGCTCCTTTGGGAAAAGCCCTATAGTGAGTATTTGTTGAACACCTGCAGTATGCCCAGTAATGTAGGGACAGGTGCTAGTGATGGGAGGACAAGTTAGAATGACTTTTCTGCCCTTGGAAATTGTAAGAATATGTTAATTTTAACATTTTGATCCAGATTTTTTATTGCAAATAATAGTGACATGAGAAATCTCCCTTAGATGGAAAACAAGAGTTTTTATTTAAGTTTCTAGGTATTTGATACAGGCTGTCCGAGTATGTCAGCGATCCCAAGTCAGCAGTCAGCTGTTTCCTTCTCATCTTAGTTGCAGAGAAATCACAATGAATCATGATTTTGTGGGAGCTGCTACTCATTGTGTCTTCTCTATACCTCTTATTTTTTTAATGTTTGTTGTGGAAAAGTCAGACTTAAAAATACTTTAATTTAATTATTTAGGTAATAAATAATGAAACCAAACATTCCTGACAGGAATTATAAACTGGAACATGTAATGGTTACATTTCCTCCCCAAGGGTAATTTTTATTAAAGAATTATTATTGCAGAAAACATCAAACTTGTTTTAAAAACTCAGTTTAAGAGTAAAAAGCACCCTCCCCCAAACTCCACTTCCTGACTCTGACCTCAGCAGCAGTCTGTATATTTAAGTGAATATTAAAATGGGAATGTTATTTGGGATACTGAGATGAGAGATTCTTGAGTGAGGGGAGCATCTGTCCAAAGGAAATGGCCAGGTAACAGTTATGCAACTCATACCCCTTTATTCACCTCATAGAAATGGGTGGTTGTTTGGAGTTAAGTAAGGAGACTTGGGAAAAGATTTTTGAAAAGAACTGTTGAGACAGTGTAAGTTCTCCTTCTAAAGTAAGAGTGCTTCCCCTTTACTTTACACCCATATGGGGGCTTTAAGGAGATCAGTTAGAGCTGTAAGGTTCCCCTGAAGTTTGGGGCTTTGCTGGGCCAGTATCTGAGTCCAACAAAAAACAAATCTAAAAGGTGGGAGATTGATTGGCCAAAAGCTCTGAGTGAAGGAGAGATCATTGCTGTTGGAATGATCAATCCTTCCAGAGTTGCAGGGACAAAGGGAGGATGAGTGTTTCCCATGGACCAGATAGAGGCCATGTGAGAGGGAAAAAGTCAATGTGGGGTCAATTCCAGTCTGTCTAAAGGTGTTAGCTCAGCAGAAGGAGATCGGAGGTAAATAGCGAGACTCCAGAGGCTGAGGAAGGAGATTTAAATGATGAGTAGGGATGGAGATGTGTCTGCTGGATGAGTGGAAGTGTAGAATAAACTTCTCCAGGAATAGATGAAGCCATCTCTGAAGATCCCAGGAAAGTGCCCACCAAGATGACGAAAGTCAGCTTTCTCTTTTGCCAAGATGAGAGAACTCTGCATCAGCTTACTACCATCTCAAGAGAAACTTCTTACTCTTCCTTTCCTTTGCCTCCCTGCTGGTCTCTAACCCTAATGGGTCAAGATGTAGGGGGCTAGAAGGAGCAGTCAAACAACCATGCCTTCCCAAGAATGATGTCCTACCTGCCACAGACCTGGGCTGGAGAAAAGGAAAAATTCTTACATTTAAATTAAGCTTGGAGTGCTGATTACTAGATGAATATTACATTATTACTAAATTGAGACTCTTTTCTGTGACTTAAAATAATCGTAGGCATTTTCATTACGTACAAGTAACTGGAAAGGTTATGCCCTGCCTAAATTTGTATCCAGGGTCAAAGGAAGAATGACTCACCCCACTAAATAAACATTGAAGGATAGAGTACAGTTCAAGTCATGCCTGATTATTGTGAAAGGTAGAGAAATGCATATATGAAAACATTGACACATATACATATCTTAACATCATGGTTCTCAATACATCTGCTCAAGGATTAAGGATTATTGGCATCTACTCTAAGAACAGCAGTGGCCTTGACTTACCCTTCTAAGAGCAGCATTGAGGTTACAAACAACAAGTTAATGGTTACCTAAATATAATGCAAGAAACCTTCTTGGGATAGCATATCATTATATCAATTGTGCTCATTTACTCAGTCACCTAATTATTCAGAATAATTAACAACATGCAGATCTTAAAATCTCATTATCTTTCTTAACCAATAAAAGTTAATTTCATGTCACATCACCATTTGATTCTGGTGGAGAGTGCTCCTCCATCATGCAGCCAACTAAAGCTTGTAGTCTCCGAGTTCTCCTTGTCAGGGGAAGATAGCAAGGTAAGTAAGTCTCCATCATCATGAGGCCTCAACCTTACTGCAAGAGGGGCTGGAAAACAGAGGTGTGCGTGGATTATTTGGTGCAGTCATTTACTATAAGTTCATCAATATTTATTGAACAACTACTACACAAGTCAAATACTTTTTGGAAGGGAAAATCACAGATTTTAGAATTACACCTATCTGGGCACTTACCACCTATTAATGATTAGCTAGTTCTTAACTCCCCCGAGTCATACTTTTCAAACCTGTAAAATGAAAGTAATTATATGTACCTATATAACATTGTTTTAAGTAGTAAATGAAACAAATCTTTAAAGCTCTTGGCACAATAGTAACATGAATAAATGCTGGTTATCTTCCTTCATTTTTATGCATGAGTCTATGACAGGGTTCTTTTATAAGATATAAAGATTTCTAAGCAACAATTCCTATTCTCAAAGAGAATATAACTTCAGAGATATCGTAGTACAAGTACACAAATATTTAAAAGAAAAGACATAAAAGAACTATGGAGTAGCTATAAATTAGAAGTTCAGTAAGAATTCAAAGGAAGAACAGTCACTTCTATAGAAGACTCCCAGGGAAAAGTTATATTTGAGCTTGGTTTTGAAGAGTGTGAGAATTTCAAGGTGAGATGGGAGGATCTGGAAATTCGGAGTGAACAGAATTATTTCAGTAAAGGTGTAAAGTCAAAAAATTTAAAGGACTATTTGGGAGATAAAAAATAAGCCAGTTTTGGTTGCAAAGGGAAGTGTAAAACAGGGGACTAATGAGAAATAGGCTAAAAAAGTAGGCAAGGTGTATAGATTAGAGACAGTATCAAATGTTAGCTGAGGGAGCTTAAACTTGATCTTGTAGGTAATAGGGAATCATTACTGGTATTAAGGAGTGGAGTGGTAGTACTAAAGTAATGCATATAGAAAAAGATACAACATGACAAGTAAATAACAAAGTTCTACCCTCCACCCTTGTATAGAAGGAAGGAGAATCAAGAAAGAAAAAACCTTAGGGAATGCTTATCCCTACCTTGGTAATTTCTTCATCTCTTATATATTTTAAATATAATCTATAATGTTATTAAAAAGCTCACTGTGCAAATTTAAACTCATCTTTCTGATTTACAACTAGAATTATAGTGGGTTAGTTGAGACCACTTACTTCCAAATTTAAGTGTTTTCTGTTTGAGGAGCCATCCTTCTATTGATAGCTCAAGAATATAAGCAGTCCCAAATGGAGCTATGCTGCAACAAGTTGGTTTCACACCAGGAAAATCCTGGAATTCCATCATCCTCATTACTACCATTGCTTCTTTCTGCCACTACTGTTGACAACACATCCTACCCAGGTGGGCAGGTGCCACTGTAAACCCAGAGTCTGAGAAGATTTCTAAGGAAGATATTCCCTCCCTCAGTTCCAGGTGTGGCCAGTTCACTTTTTGTTTGCAGGTCTCAGATGTCAGGTTTTGGTGCTCCCCAAAGCTCAAGCTACCAGAGCTATGTCACAACATGCAGAACTTACTCTGTGAAGATCTAGGGTCACTGTACTCTCCCCCCTACGAATCTGGTCAGCCAGTGCCATCTTTCCAGGCCCTCAACACCAAGGTCTCAGTAACCTCATTTCCTCCACAATGGCCTCTAATATCCTCTCAGAATCCACAAGTTAAAACAAAGAAGTCCCCATTGGTCCCTTGCGTCCTGATCAGATCTAACATTTCGAGAGAGAGAGAGAGTTCTCTTTTGCTGACTTTCCCTCTGAAGGCGGACAAGGCAGTATATCAAACTCTACTCACCAGAGTGATAACTGCAGAAAAGATTGTTTTTACTGACAGTAAAACACATATTTTATAAAAAGAAAGACTCAGGAAATGCTCCAGATTAAAAGAGACTAAAGAGGCACACGACAGATGAATGTAACAACACATGATCTCAGGTCTCTTTTAGCTACAAGAAACATTATTGGGACAATTGTCAAAAATCTCAACATGGTCTGTAGGCTAGATACAAGTAAATAATAGTGCCATTTCAATGTTAATGGGCTGGTTTTATAATTACTTGTGGTTATATAAGATAAATACTGATTCAGAGGTAAAGGGGCATAATGTCTGCAATATCAGAAAAATATTAGAGATAAACAGATAGAAAGAAGAGAGAGGATGCAGCAAATATTAACCTTTAGGGGATCTGGGTAAAGCATAAAGGGTATCTGGGAATTCTTTGAATTTTCCTGAAAATTTACCCTAAATCTGAAATTATGTCAAGGAAAATATATCATAACCCAGTGAATGTACACATACATACATATCCAGGTATTACTCAGTTAACATTTAGTGAATACTCATCATATACCAATCTAGGCAAAGGATATACATCAGTGGCCAAAACAGACAAAAATGTCTTCTCAAGGAACTTGTGTGTCTGTGTGTGTGTATCTGTTATGCTAATGTACATGTGTGTTTATATATACTTGCATATACACACATACAAAAATTTTAATTTAAATTATATTACTGCTAGTGGTACACCATGATTTTAAAATTCTATCTCACTTAAAAAAATAAGGCAATCAAGTAAAATATATTAATTTCATGAACTGCTAAGGGATCATAATCTTCAGTTTACAAAGTTTAGCACAAGATCAAAGCAGTAAAGGCAACAGCCAAAATACCCTAAAATTTAAATTTTCATCGACATCTCACAACATAAATTTGCAAATCCACCTAAAGCTATTTTCTGATCTGCATTTCTTCATTTTCAACTGCAAACTTGCCATAGCCTCAGCCACTTCAGACTTTCTCAGTCATCTTTCCCTTAAGGCTGTTCATCCTCCAGCATTTCCCATTTCAGGAAATCACACCTCAACCCACCCGCTGCTCATCTTAGAAAGACTGCAGTCATCCTTAACACCTCCCTTTTCTTCATTCCCTGCAATGATCAGTAACCAAGTCCCGTTGATTCTCTATCCTAATTGTAGCTTAAATTCACTTTTCTTTTTGTCTGACACTGTTTTAGCCTAAATTCACAAATATTTTTAAGCTAAATTATTGTAATAGTTTCCCACTTGACCTCCTTATATCTAATATATTTCCACTTCAGTCTTTCATATGACAGTCAAAGTGATATTTTAAATCATAAGGCAATTAAGCCATAATCTTTATAATCTTCCTAGAATAGTAGGAGAGACTAACACATCCTTTTTTAAAATTTTATTTTATTTTAATTGTTGTTCTTGTACAGTTTTCTGTCTTTTACTCCCATCCCAGCCCACCACCTCAGCCCTCCCCAACTCCCTCCCATTTCCACCCCCCCTAGTTTTTGTCCATGTGTCCTTTATACTTGTTCCTGTAAACCCTTCCCCTTTTCCCCTGAAATTCCCTCCCCTCTCCCCTCTGGTCACTAAACCTAAACAAGGAGACTAACACATTCTTAACAGTATACTAAATTAAGATTACATTTGACTATGAAGAACAGAAAACCTAAAAAAACACAACAGTGGATTAACAGGCTAGAAATCTTCTCTCTATTACAGTTAGAAAAATAAGAGGTAGGCAGACTAGGGCTGATGTGGTATAACATGGTATCCAAGACCTGGATGCTTTTTATCTGTTCTGGCCTTCACAGTACTCAGGTTTCACCATGGTCAGGATGGCTGCCTAATCTGCAGTCACTACATGCACCTTACAACTAACTGGGGGAAGGAAGTGAAAAGTACATTCTCTCTCTTAAGAGACCATTCTGGCCATGGCCACATGGCTCAGTTGGTTGGGCATTGCTTTGTGCACCAAAAAGTTGCTGGTTTGATTCCTGGTCAGGGCATATACCTGGATTGTAGGTTTGATCCTCAGTTGGGGTGTGTATGGGAGGCAACTGATCTATGTTTCTTTCTCCTCCATCTCCCTTCCTCTCTCTTTAAAATCAATACACATATCCTTGGATGAGGACTTAAAAAATAGGGAAAGACCATTCTGCTTACTTTGCTTTGTCCACAAGTTTATCCACGACTGTATCTAGCTGCAAAGAAGGTAAGAGGTAGACAATGTCCAGCTAAAAAGTGGGTATTAATAATTGTGTATTCATAACAAAAATTTTGAAAATGAATGTGGGAGAGCCCCTTCCAGTCTCTGCTATAATGCATTTAAGGTTTTATAAGAGTTGCCCCTGCCATTGACTTCTTGCTCATAATCTGAGCTTCTCTTTTCAGTGAGCAAACATTCTCCCATCTCTGGATCTTCATTGCTACCTTCATAAGATACTTTCCTGCCTGTATCCATGGAATGAACTTTTTTGACCTAAGAGACAATGTGATCATTGCTTTCTCAGCTGCTCAAATATTTCATTTATAGCCTTAATTCAATCATATGTTTATTTATGTAAGCATTTGATTAATGTTGTTGTACTGCTTGTAATATTCCAACTTTAGTAATGAGATATGTGTGTACAAACAGGTTAAATCTAATCTTTATAAAACTTAGACCTAGCCTAAAATCTTATAAAGTGAACAAATTTAGGATAATCTATATCAACAGTGTAGAGTCATCTTTTTACAAAAGAAATGACAGAAGTGATAAAATTTGGTATATTCTAGATATATACTTTGTTGGGTGAAAAATGGCCAACCCATTGCTCTTGTATAAATAAGATTTCAAAAATTGGTGTTACATTAGTCTGTTCTAGCAATTTTCAATCTTTTTCATCTGACGGCACACATAAACTAAATACTAAAATTCTGTGGCACAATAAAAATACATTTTTTCTGATCTGACAAAAAATAAGTATAATTTTGATTTATTCACACCAGATGGTCTATTGTTGTGTTGTCATTTTGTTATTTGACAATTGAAGGAAAAAAAGGTCAGAGCCCCTGACTAAACTGTCAGGTGTTGCATGTTTTAAAAATTCTTGTGGCACAACAGTTGAAAATCGCTGGCCATCCTATTGATACTTATGGTCCAGAGCCCAGCTAGGAAGGGCGTGGCATTAAGTAGGTACTCATTTGTTGAGTGAGTCCGTAAATCAATTAATTTAGCATTCACTGTGGGGTTAGCTAATGATTAGAATATTACTAAGGATCAAATTGAGAGTACAAATAAATTATTTTTTGCTGTATGTTTGAATTACTTTGCTGTCAAGTAGAATAAGAAAAGCATTTATAGTTTTCACAGATTATTAATATCTTTATTAATATATAGTTAACATAATGTGAAATTTATTCACTTAAAGTATATAATTCAGTGGATTTTAGTATACTCCAAATTGTGTAACTATTACTGCAATATCATTTAGAACAACATAATCATTCTCAAATGAAACTCCATACATGTTGTCACTCCCTACTAATTCACTTCTGTTTCTATAGCATTGCCAATTCTATACATTTCATGTAAATAATGGAGTTTTCCCACTTATAACAATGTTTCCAAAATTTATTCACATTGCAGCATTCTTTTTTATTGGAAATATCATTCCATTGTTTGGAAGTACAACAACTTGTTTATCTATTGATGGATTTTTTTTTTTTTACTTTTGAATAATAATTATTCATTATTGTGAATAATGCTGTAAAAATAATTTTATATAAGTTCTTATGTGGATATATGTTTTCATTTCTCTTGGGTATTGTATTAGTTTCCTATCACTGCTGAAACAAAGTATCACATACTTAGTGGATTAAAAGCAACATAAATTCATCATCTTATAGTTCCAGCTATCTGAAATTCAAAATCAGTTTCATTTTACTAAAATTAAGGTGTTGGTAGGTCTGAAATTCCTCTGGAGGCTATACAACTTCCAAGCCTTTACAACTTCCAGAGAGTCACCCACATTCCTTGGCTCCTGCCAGCAATAGCATCATTCCCACTTCTGTTTCCATCGCCTTGTGTCTCCTTCCTTCCCTTTCTCTTCTTTTGTCACATCTTTAACTCTCTGTTTCCGACATCATATGGCCTTCTTTGACTCTGACCATCTGCCATCCTTCTATATGGACCTTTGCAGTTATATTGGGCACATCCAGATAATCCAGGACAGTCTCCCCACTTCTGGACAATTAACTGAAACACGAGTGCAAAATAGGTTTCAAGGATTAGAATGTGGACATTTTTGAGGGGCCATTATTATGTTTACTACAGGTATATTCCTAAGACGAGAATTGCTGGGTCACATGGTGACTCTATTTTTAACATTTTGAGGAACTGACAAATTATTTTCAAAAGTAGCTGCACCATTTGACATTCCCACCAGCAAGGTTTAAGGGTTCCAGTTTCCCCACGTCCTCATCACTGTCTTTTTTTGTTATAACCTGCCTGGTGAGGGTGAAGGGGTGTCTCTCTGTGGTTTTAGTTTCTATTCCCTAATGACTAATGATGTTGGGGATCTTTTCATTTGCCTCTTAGTCATTCTTATATCTTTTATAAAGAAAATATTATATTCAATTTTTTAAAGATATTTTTTACTGGATTATTCGTTGTTTCATTACTGGGTTGTGAGGCTTATTTTACATATTCTGATTAAAGTATCTTATTAGATGTTTGATTTACAGATAATTCCACCCATTCTGTGGGAGAAAATACCTCACTTTTTGGATATATGGTTTGCAGAAAAATGCTTTAATTTTTGATAGGGTCTAATTTATCTATTTTTTCTTTTGTTGATTTTGCTTTTAGATGTCATATCTAAGAAACCATTGCCTAATCTAAGATCATAAAGGTTTACTCTTATATTATTTCCTAAGAGTTTTATAATTTAAGCTCTCACATTTAGGTCTATGATCCATTTTGAGTGTGTGCATGTGTGTGTGTTATGATATAAGGGTACAAGTTCATCCTTCAGCATATGTTTATCTAGTCATGCCAGCAACATTTGTTGAGAAGACTATTCTTGTCGCTATTGCATTATTTTGGCACTCTTGTCAAAAATCAGTTAACCATAATAGTAAGGGTTTATTTTTGTACTCTTAATTCTATTCCATTTATTCATATGTGTATCCTTATGTCCACTCTACGCTAATTTGATCATTGTAGCTTTTTGGTTAAGTTTTGAAACATAACTGTGAATCTTCTAACCTTGGTTTTTCTTTTGAAATTGTTTTGGTTATTCTAGGTTCCTTGTAATTTTACAAATGTTAGGTCCCTTTTGCTGATATCTGTCAAAAAGCTAGTGGGGATCTTGATGAATTTGGTTGTGAGGAGTCCGTAAATTGATTTGGGGATATTCCCATTTTAACAATATTAAGTCTTCTGATCCAAGAACCTGGGATGTGTTTCCATGTATTTAGAGCTTCTTTAATTTCCCCTAGCAATGTTTTGTAATTTTCAATGTACAAGTCTACTTCTTTGGTTAACTTTACTTCCAAGTATTTTATTTTTTTCAAAGCCATTGAAAATGGAATTGTCTTAATTTTATTTTTAGATTTTTTGATGTCTATAGTGATACATTTGATTTTTTTATATTAATCTTTCATTCTATAATCTTTCTGAACTTACTTACTAGTTCCAAAATTTAAAAAACACATTTCTTAGACTTTTCTATTTACATGTCATATACAAATAGAAATTTCTTTATTTCTTCTTATCCAATCTGGAGGCCTTTTATTTTAATTAATTAATTAATTAATTATTGCTTAATTGCTCTGGTTATAATGTCCATACAATACTGAATAGATACCGCAAGAATATCTATTTGTTGTTCCTGATCTTAGGGGAAAGTCATTGCCTTTCACCATTAAGTATGATTTTAAGCTGCAGATTTTTTGGTAGGTGCCCTTTATCAAGTGGAGGAAGTTTTCTTTTATTCCTAGGTTATTGATTGTTTTTGTTATAAAGTAGTGTCAGATTTTGTCAAACATCTTTTTTGTATCTATTAAGATAATTATGTGGTATTTTCTTTATTCTATTAATATAGTGTATTGCATTGATTAATTTAGATAGTAAACCAACTTAAATTTTTCAGACATAGTTTCTTAGAACATATTTATAATAGCTGATGTTAAATATTTGTTTAATAAGTTTAATATCTGGGCCCCATAGAAACTTTTTATTTTGACTGTTTTTTTTTAAATATGACAGGTTTACTTCCCTGTTTCTTTGTATGTCTCTTAATTTTTTATATCAAGTTTGACATTTTAGATAATAAACCACAACAACTCTGGATATTAGATGCCACTTCACTCCCCAGAGTTTCTTGTTGCTATTTTATTACTACTGTTTGTGTAGTGGCATTCCTTAACTAATGCTGTGATGTTTGTATTCCCTGTATTGTTAAATCACTGAAGTCTTTACTTATCTAAGTGGTCAGCTAACAATTGGTCAGAGATTTCCTTACAAGCTTTGAACCGGTAAGTCTTCCACCCTGTGATGAGGAGCTCTGTGTGTATTGGGGCATGCCTTCATTACTCAGGTAGTTTGTAACTCTCTTAGCCTTCACTTCCTGCTTGTGCAGGACCTGAAGGTGAGCCAGAAATGGAGACTGAAGTCCACTCAGGTATTTATGAAAAATGCTCTCAGCCCTACACATGTGTGTTTACTTCTATAACCTTAGGAATATGTTCCAGTTTTTCAAAGTTCCCTGTAGATGTCTCATTACCCAGAACTTCCTTTAAACTTTTTGGCCAAGCTCTAATATATTTGGCCTAATTGGTATTGTGGCCTTATGCAGCTAAGATGCTGACCACTTGCCATAGGTTGTTACCAACAAATGCTCTGGGGATAAGATTGTTTTGGCAGAGCAAACTGCAAGGTAGGTCTAATAATGACTATGAATATGGCTTTTCCAGGGAGTCTCAAGTGAAGTCAGACAGCGACATTGATCTGGAGATAGTAGTTTTTGAGAAGTTCAAAATCAAGTCTGTCCCTTCCAGTGGCTGCAAGGCTGATCTTCTTCCAGGTTCTTCAGGAGCTGAGGAGAGGGCAAGGGGAGTGGGACAAGCTAAAAGGTCATAAGGCCCCTGTTATACTGAAGTTCAAGTTTTTCTTTTCTTTTTTTAAAATTGTTGTTCAAGTATAGTTGTCTCCATTTTACCCCTACCACTCCCCCCTACCTATCTCCATCTCCCACCCTTGAACCTACCCTCTTTAGCTTTGTCCATGTGTCCTTTATACGTGTTCCTTGATGGCCCTTCCCCATTATCCTCCATTATCCCTCTCCCTCCTCCCCTCTGGTTACTCTCAATTTGTTCTTTATTTCAATGTCTCTGGTTATATTTTGCTTGCTTGTTTGTTGAATAAGTGTTTCTGAAATCATTGCAAGCCTTTCATTAATTTCTAGAATTCTGAAAAAGTTGATTTGGATAATTTTTGCTATTGCCATGTTATTTCATGGAGAAGCCTCGGTAGTCATGCTGCCATTTCAGAACTCCCGCCCCTCCACAGACATTTCCTTGACTTTCATTTCTTCACTAGTTAAAAATAAAATTTATTAATATAAACAATAAAAAAGCAAATGATTCAACCTTGGATAAAATTACAATGGATTATAAGTCACAGCAGTATATAATAAGCCTTAAAAGTCAGGTTGACTATCGAATATTTAGAATTTTAGAACAGTCTTCCTGTAAAATAAGAATATTTATAATACAGAGCACAGATAAGAGCTCAGAACAAGGAGCACATAGATTAAAGGGGAAAAAATCATGGTTATATTTATATCTTTCTTGATAATTACCCAAGCTATTTAGTAGACCTTGAATATTCTTCTTATTTCTTGGCTCAATATTAAGTTCAAAATTTTTATGTAATTTGCTTGATGCATACTTCCAACTGAAAAGCATGTAAAACATTTTATTGTTTATTTTGTCAATGTGGAATTTGATTATTTAAGTTTGTAAGTAAATTTACCAGTATTGTATTAATCACTATATAATTTATGTAACCTCTTCTGGTAACCAGGGAAACCACAGACCTTGGAATCAATTTTTCTCCTCCCATACTGCATAAAATAAAGTGTGAACTAATCAATTCAAATTCAAATACAAGAAGAAACCTGGACTTTTTAACTGTAGCTTGTTATTAAACATTATATACATCAAGTCTTTTTATTAACACAGTTAAGTGTACTGATAGAGACTCTTAAATTCATAGAAGTTATTATCCATTCCTTCAGCAATAGGAATAAAGGGTGACTATTACTGTTTTAAATGATGCTATATGGTACAGAAGAACAATTTATAGAAAACTATAAAGCTTTAAAAAATTTTTGAGGATACCTTTATACTTTCACTCCTTATAGTATATGTTTTGGATTGGTACTGATGCCATTAAAAAAATGTTGATTCAGCCCTGGCTGGTATAGCTCAGTGGATTGAGCGCGGGCCTGTGAACCAAGGAATCATGGTTCTATTCCTAGTTAGGGCACATGCCTGGGTTGTGGGCCAGTTCCTGGCAGGGGACGCACAAGAGGCAACCATACATTGATGTTCCTGTCCCTCTCTCCCTCTCTGCTTCCCTTCCCCTCTAAAGATAAATAAATAAAATGTTAAACAAATGAAAATATTTTAAAAAAATGTTGATTCATCATGAAAAAAGAAGCACCTGTTGATTTGACATTTTCTAAATTGTGCCTTTTCCTCAAAACACTTATTTTTTTCAAAGCCTTTGAGATAAACCCATACACAGAGTGAAGAAAAAAAGCCAGGTGCCTTGCTCTGAGCAGACCAAGTACACTGATTCTGGGGGAGTGGCATGATGTTCCATTCCAACCACAAGCACCTCTCTCTTGAACTGAGTCAAGTGGAATTAAAGGTGACTATGTGACTGCTCTTGGGCTAGGGGCAGTTTACTGATGTTGTCCTTGGCCCAAGAGCAGCTAACATAATGTCTTTCTTTCCAAAAGCTGAGTCACAGTAAACTTGAGGTAAATATTCTGACAACTTTTGAAGAAGAATTTGCAGGTTGTTCCCTCCAATCTGGCACAAACCCAGATAACTGAACAAAACATTAGATTTTTCTTTTTTCAGTTGTGTCTGGTTGTTTTTCTTTCTTTAAAAATATAATGCCAAAGTTTCCACTGAGTTCCAATCAAGATAATGGGCCAAGTCATACTGGTAGAGGGATGACCTGAGACAGTGCTCCTGAGGAGTGTGCCAGGCAGTTGGGTTCTCCATGGGAGGGCAGGTATAGATGCAGAAGCTTCACAGGTCTGGTGGCAGTAAAGGTGGATGGCTACCCTTGGCCAGACTTGAGGCCATGGGGTTCTCACTGGCAAACATTGGCAGGCATTTTGTTTGTTTCCTTGCTTAACCATGTGAGCTGAATAAGCCATTCAACTACATGAACACCTCCTTTCTCTAGCCCCTGAGAGTGAGAGATATTGTGACAAAGTATGGTGTACCTTTTCTGCAAAAAAAAAAAAAAATGTTCTTGCATAGGTGAGCATACATTTAGTAAATTAAAACATATCATTTCACTAACACATTTTTGAGATATGTTCTTCCTCTCCCTGATCAAGTATTCATTCTCTCTCTCTCTCTCTCTCTCTCTCCAATTCCTCCCTTTGGAATGAATAAACCTGTAGAATTAGTATACTCTGGAAGGGAGGAGGTTGGTCCTCAAAGTAAAACAACTAGATTTTCTTTATTTTTTTAGTTAACTTCTTTTAAAAAATAAATTTTAAGATTATTTTTGGTTACAGTTGACATACAATGTTATATTAGTTTCAGGCATACAACCCAGGGATTAGACATTTATATAACTTATGAAGTAATCACCCTGATATATCTAGTACTCATCTGACATCATACATAGTTATTACAAAATTATTGACTATATTCTCTATGCTGTACTTTATATGCTGTGACTATTCTGTAACTACCAATTTGTACTTCTAAATCCTGCCACCTTTTTAACTAATCCTCCACCCACCCCCCCCATCCATCTGGCAATCATCAAAATGTTCTCTGTATCTATGAGTCTGTTTCTGGTCTGCTTGTTCATTTATTTTGTTTTTTTTTTTTTTTTTTTAGATTCTACATATAAGTGAAATCATATGGCATTTATCTTTCTCCATCTGACATACTTTAGTCAGCACAATACCCTCTAAGTCCATGCATCTTGTCTTATTGTTTTTTATTGCTGAGTCATACTTCATTGTATATAAGCACCACTTCTTTATCCACTCATCTACTGATGGACACTTAAGTTGCTTTCGTGTCTTGGCTGTTGTAAATAATGCTACAACGAACATATGGATGCTTATGTCTTTTTGATAAAGTGTTTTGGGTCACTTTGGGTAAATACCCAGAAATGGAATTGCTGAGTACTTCATTATCTCATTCTGTAGCCTTTGTTTTAAAGTCTATTTTGTCTGGTACAAGTATTTCTACCCCAGGATTTTCTTTATTTGTTTGTCTCTGTTTTCATGAAATTTCTTTTCCCATCCCTCTACTTTCAGTCTGCATGTGTCTTTTGATCTGAAGTGAGTTTCTTATAGACAGCATATGCAAGGGTCTTGTTTTCTTGTCCATTCAGCCACTGTACATCTTTTGATTGGAGAATTTAATCCATTTGTGAGGCGAACACTAGCCAACGGTGTCCCCATCATTATGGATGAACTAAAACATACACACAGACTACTGAGTCTGGTGGAGGAATAAGGATGACAGACTGGCTTTTCTCTCAAGAGGAGTAAAAGCCATGGCCTCCGCCATGACAGGCCTTTATTCTAATCATATCTCCTCACATTCCAAGATGGTTCTTCCTCACTATCCCAGTTACAACAAAGGAGCCAATGCCCCTCGTTACATCACAGAAGAAGGATATTAGCAAATGAATAGGCAGTCTTACACTGGTCCCTGCAAGGCTCAGCATGGATTTTAGGAAGTTACAGTAAGCATTTGCAGGGTGAGGGAGTTTTTAGCAAAAAGCAAATCTCAAAACAGCTTAGGTATATTGGAAATCTGATTACCGACAAAAGAACCTATCTGTGGGTGTGGGTCCTGTGTTTCTCCAAGTGGGAGCTGGGCCCACGCCACACAGAAGGGTCTGCCACACATTTGCATTTAAAGTAATTGTTGATAAATATGTGTTGTTGTTGTTGTTGTTATTGTTCTCCTCCTCCTCCTCCCTTTAACATTTCTTGTAATTCTGTTTTGGGGGTGATGAACACCTTTAGCTTTTTCTGGTCTGGGAAGATCTTTACCTGTCCTTTGATTCTAATTATAGCTTTGCTAAGGGGAGTAATCTTGGTTGTAGGTCTTTGCTCTTTATCATTTTGAATATTTTCTGTTAATCCCTTCTGGCCTGCAAAGTTTATGTTGAGAAAGCAGCTGACAGTTTTACAGGAGCTCCCATGAGAATGCAGATAACTGATTGCTTTTGTCTTATGGTTTTTAACATTCTGTCTTTGCCTTTAATCTTTGTTATTTTAATAATAATATGTCTTGGTGTGGGCTTCTTTGGGTTCATCTTGTTTGAGACTCTCTGTGCTTCGTGGACCTATGGGTCTATTTCCTTCACCAGATTAGGGTAGTTTTCTGTCATTATTTTTTCAAGTAGGTTTTCAATTTCTTGCTCTCTCTCTTCTCCTTCTGACACCCCCATAATGCAAATGTTGGTAGTCTTAAAGTTATCCCAAAGGCTCCTTAAGGTGTCCTTAAATTTTTTCTTTTTGTTCTTCTGATTGGAATTTTTTCTTTATCTTTTAAATTGCTGATTTGATCCTCTGCTTCATCTGCTCTACTGTTGATTCCCTGTCATGTATTCTTCATTTTAGTTATTGTATTCTTTATTTTGGACTGGTCCTTTTTTATGTTTCCTATCTTTTTGTTGAAGTTCTCACTAAGTTCATCTACTCTTTCCCTAAGTTCATTGAATTCTGCATCTGTTAGATTGCTTGTCTCATTTCATTTAGTTCTTTTTCTGGAGTTTTGTTCTGTTCTTTCACTTGGGACATGTTTCTTTATTTTCTCATTTTGATTGCCTCCTTGTGTTTGTTTCTTTCTATGTATTAGGTAGAGCTGCTATGTCTCCCAGTCTTGGTAGAGTGGCCTAATGTAGTAGGTGTTCTGTAGGGCCCAGTGACATAGCTCTCTCTACATCTGGGTTGGGCACTGCAGGTCCACCCCCTGTGTGGGCCTGCTTGATGTAGGCCCTGTGTTGGCACCTGCTTGATGTAGTTGAAACTTGATTACTGTTGGCATGTCAATGAGACAGATTTACCCCCAGGCCAATACACTGTGAGGACTGGCCATGACTATGGTGAAGGAACTGCTGTGAAGAGGCCAACCCATTAAAGGAGGGCTTGTTTCAGTGGGGCTCTGGTGGCTGATGAGTTTGACCCTTGAGTGTGTGGTTTGTGAAGGTGGTTGGGTGATGCTCTGGTATAGTCTGAAGCTGTCCACTGGGTGTGTTAGCTCTGGGGTCTCCCTGGCAGTGCAGGCCAAGATCAGCCACTGCCTGTGCTCTGTCTGGCACCACCCAGCATGAGCTACAGAAAGATATGCAGATGGCTGCTGCTTGTACTGGGCTTGGAGGTGTTCAAGAAAGTTTGAACTATGAAATGAACCCAGCTGCTGTTAGTGCCTGGCCTGGGGCCACTTAGCAAGAGCTATGAGGCATAGCAATACCACATATTACTTGTTTGGGGCTTGTGGACCTTTGAAAGATTTTAGGAAAGTGTGCAACATGAACTAAAATAGGCCATTTGTATGGAAAAGCTACAGGAAATAGTCTGCGTGGACCCACAAATTGGGTTGTGCAGGGTCTTAGGAATCACCTGGGTGGGGTGAATAGTGTTATCCAGGTTGATGAAGATTAAATTATGGCATCCCATCTGTAGGCTCTTTGCGGGGGGGTACTCAACAAAGGAACAATGACCTCTGCCAGCACTTCTGTCTTGGAGAAAGCTGCCCCTCCAGTTCTCACCCCTAAAGGCAGACAATATAGTTTCTCCTCATTTGTCTCTGGTGCCTTTTGAGCTGCTGCCCTAGCATAGGATTTCAGAGCATGTGAGTCTGAGTAAGTTTGTGCATTGGACCTTTCTGAGGAATGCCTGGGACTCCAGAAGTGCTCTGTCTTACTCAGTCACAATCCCCACTGCTTTTTACAGCAAGTGGTTGTGGGGACTTCTCTTTCCAGCACTGAAACCCTGGGCTGGGGGGGTCTGGGATGGGGCTGGGACCTCTCACTCTTCAGTAGGGACCTCCACAGCTGAGATATCCTTCCCAGTTTTTAAACACCACACATGTGTGTGAGATGAGCCTCTTCCACATCTTTGTCCCCTCCTACCAGTCTTCATATGGCTTCTTCATATCCTTAGTTATAGGATCTGTTCAGCTAGATTTCAGGCAATTTTAAATGGTGGTTGTTCTGCAGTTTACTTGTAATTTTGATGTGGTTCTGGGAGGATTCCAGTACTGCATTTACCTATGCTGCCATATTGACAGAAAACTCTAGATTTTCTGATTGGAAGGTAGTTGGGGGTTATAGTGATTATCTGAAAATATTAAATACATGTAACAAAAATATTACTTATATTTTAAATCAGTAGGTGAAAGACAGCTATTATCATATGGGAAAATAACAATAAACATTATCACTGACTCATCATCCGGAGCAGAGTAAATGAGAAAACAATGAAATAACATCGTTACAAGGTTTAAAGAAAAATAAAATTGTTAACCTAGAATTCTTTATCCAATAAAAACATAAAACCAAATTAATGACATTTTTAGATAAATGAAGTTGAGAGAATTTGTCACTAGCTGACCTACACTGCGAGAAATATTAACAGAAGTTCTTCAGACTGAAGTCTAGTGATACTAAATGGAAAGTGAGATCTTCAAAAAAATAATAAAAGCACCAGATATGAAAATATATGCAATATAAGTAAATATAAAATGAGTTTTTTCCTTGTTCTTAATTTCATAAAATGATAATTATTTGGTTAAAGTAAAAGTAAACAGTAATGAAGATAAAATGGATTCTTAAGAAATAAAATCTCAGTAAAAAGAAGGCAAAAAAGAAGAGAAACAAAGAACAGATGGGATAAGTAGAAAAAATAGCAAGGTGATAGACTTAAATCCAATCATATCAATCATACTAATTAATCAAGACTGATTAAAAAACAATCTGTAACTATAAGCTGCTTGTGAGAAATATACTTTAAATATAAACTCACAAGTTAAAAATAAAAGGATTAAAATATTTCCCATTAAAACACTAATCATAAGAAAGCTGGAGTGGTTATATTATATCAGAGTAAATAGACATCAGTACAAGGAGTGTTACCAGAAGTGAAGAAGGATATTGTATAAAAACAAAAGGACAATTTTTAAGGAAGACAACAATCTTAAGTGTGCATCCACCTAATAAAAGTTTTACAATACATGAAGGAAGAATTGACAGAACCAAAGGGGAAAGAGACAAATCCAACATTACAGCTAGAACTTTAATGCTCTTGTCTTGATACTTGAAGGAAAATGTAGACAGAGCTTTGAATGACTCTCTAGAAGCTTAACCTAAATGTTTTTTAGATCACCAGATGCAACAAATTTAAAATACTTTCTTTTTCTATGTGGAATATTCACCTAAATATATGGCAAGATAGGCTATAAAAGAAGTCTGAGTACATTTCAAAAGATTGGAACAGAATATATTCTCTGCTCACAATGAAATTATACTAAAAATCAAAACCAAAAAATTCCCCAAATATTTGAAAATTAGTAATATATTTTTAATAATCCTTAGGTAAAAAAATCACATTTGATCCACATAACAATAAAAAGCAACTTACTGTAACATGTAATATATAGCAAAGTGGTACTTAGAAATAAATTTTTAACTTTAAATATTTATATTAGAAAAATTTAACTAATGATCTATTAATGAAAATTAATGATTTAAACCTTCACTTTAAGAATTTAGAAAAAAGAAACAAATTAAACTAAAGTAAATAGAAGAAAATAACAAAAAGCAAAGCATGATAAAATAGAAAATAGACAATCAATAAGAAAACCTTAAAGAAACCTAAAATTGGGTCTTTGAAAAGCTCAGTGAAATTGATAAGCTCCTAGGTAGATTAATCAAGAAAAAAAAGAAGACATAAATTATCAGCATCAGGAATTAAGAGGGAAAATCACTACTGATACTACAGACATTAAAAAGGCAATGTGAGTGCGGGCCAATGTGGCTCAGTTGGTTGGAGCATCACCCCATAGACCAAAAGTCTGCAGGTTTGGTCCCTGGTCAGGACACACACCCAGGTTAAGGGTTCGATATCTAGTTGGGGAACACATGAGAAGGGAACCAATCAATGTTTCTCTCTCACATCAATGTTTCTCTCTCTCTCCCTCCCTAAAAGCAATGAAAAAAATGTCCTCAGGTGAGGATTTAAAATAAGGCAATATGATATTTATGCTAATAAATTAGGCAACTTAATTAAATGTACAAAAATCTTGTAATATATAACTTACTAAAATCAACACATAAAGAAGTAGAAAATATAAATAGCACAGTCCCTCTTAAAGAAATTGAGCTTGTACTTAAAAACATTTCCTCAAATAAAATCTAGGTTCAGACTGCTTAATTAGCGAATGATTTCAAATATTTAAGGTGGAAATAATATAAAACTTTCAGAGAATTCTTTCAGGCTAGAAAATGATAGAGCAGTTTCCTAACTCATTTTTTTCATACCATCACAATCCTGATACAAAAACAGTCAGAGATTATAATTAAATAAAACTATGTACCAATGTCTCATAAATGGAATGCAAAACCACTTACATCATACAAGCAAATTAATTCAGCAACTTACAAAATGGATAATATCTATGAATATCTATGATTTTCAAATGTTAACATTTTATATATCACACAATCCAATTCACCATATATATATATATCTTTACAACACAACAGTAAGAAAACAATCTAACAAAGACTAGGGCAAACACTTGAACAGACATTTAACAATAAAAACATATTAGAAGCTAATAAAATAAGCACATTAAAAATGCTCTGCAATGTTAGTAATCTGAAATGCAAATTAAAACTAAAAGATGTCATACTGAACAGTTATTGGTTTAATGTTAAAAGACTGAGAGTACTAAATGTCAGGAGCATATGGAGCAACTGGAATTCTCATCCATGAAAATGGGAGAGAAAACTTATACAACCACTTGAGGCAAAAGTTTAAAAATGTCACATAAAGTTAAAAACTAAACACAACATAAGAAACCTATCATCCAAATACTGGACTTTTAATCATTTCATGAAGAAAATATAAATGTGTCTCAAAAAGACTGCACCACAATTTCCTTTTCTGTTTTAGATGGATAAATAGTTAAGTTTTTCCAGTTTCTTGCTATTATATATAAAGCTGAATGAAGGTTTTTTGGCAAATTACTGGAAGCAGTATGGAATTGGATTAATTATGGTTACATTCACATATTGCTTACATAAAGTCAAGAGAAAAAACAAAGAAACTCTTTATATGATGATATGGATCTATCTGAAAGATATTTTGTCAGTTGAGGAACATAAGGTCATATGGTGTATTTGTGTAAATAAAAATGGGAAATATCAATGTAACATAGGTATAGAATGTGTGGGGAAGAACTACTAAGAAGCCAACAGAACTTGTCCAGAGGGTGGGGGACAGTAGAACTGAGAGACAAGGATGGGAAATATACTTAACCTCACACGTGGCAAAAAGATATGACACCTTTTTGCAATACTGGCACTTCTGTATTTTTTTGTTGTTGTTTTATTGCAGTTCTGCATGGTTCTGGCACAGAGAAGATGGTCAAACTATTGAGTAAATAAGTTTAACAAGAGTTTTTTTTTCTACATAGGCATGTAGTTAATGATATAATATAGATTACAATAAAGGACTAGAATAAACAATTTTACTAAATGGATATTGTCATGGTTATCTATTCCTATATAACAAGCTATCCAACACTTAGTTGTTTAAAACAATTTGTTCTGGACTTCTGGTCATGATGAAGGCATAGGCAAACATGGCTTGCCTCCTTGTGTAGCCACATCAAAATTACAGTAAAATTGTAGAACAACCATTACTCAGAACCAACAGAAATTGAGTTGAATGGAAGTCTGACAACTATGGAATTACAGAAATCACACACATCCAGATTGGTAGGAGAGATGGAGATGCAGAGAGAGACATGGATTGGACTGTTCCCACACCCATGTGTGATGAATAAAAATTTGGAGGGTATATCTCAGGATTGAGGAGTCCCAGCCCCACACCAGACCCCCTAGCCAAGGGTTCCAGTGCCAGGAAAATAAGTCCCCCTAACTTCTGGCTGCAAAAACCAGTGGGGATTGAGTCAGTGGAAAAAGTTCTGGATCCCAAGAAGTTCCTCTTAAAGAACCCACACACAGACTCTCTCCCTTTGAGTTCCAAAAACAGGGTAGCAGCCAGAAAGGCACAGTGGCATATGGGGGGGAACTGAAGTGTCTGACATCAAGGCAAGAGCTGGGAGACAGCTTTCTCCCAGACAGAAAGGTTGGCAAAGGCTATTGTTCCTTTTCTGAGACCTCCCCACACAGAGCCACAGAGCCAGCAGGTGGGTGCTATATCTGAGACTCAATCATTCTGGGTAACACTGTTTGTCCCACCTGGAGATCCCCTGAAGCTCTACTCCACCCAACTTACAGGCCCACCCATGCTGTTAACAGTGCCTTTTCCATATGAATGGCTGGTCTTGGCTCATGGTTCACAATTTTATAAATTCTCTCAAACAATAACACCTGGCCTCAGCAAGCCCACAGTTCCCATACTTCTTGCTAAGTGGCCCTTAGCCCGGCACTAACATAGGACAACCTAGGTTCAAAGTTTGGTTTTGCCTGGGAACCTCCAAGTCCAGCACAAGTAGCAGCCTTCTCAGACTGCTTTATACCTCATGCAGGGTGGCCCTGGGCAGAACACAAGTCAGGGCTGATTTTGGCCTGTACCACCTGAGAAATTCCAGAGTCTATGTACCTAGTAGATGTCTACAGACAAAATCAGAACACCACCACCCTGTCCTTGCACAGCTAATTCTCCACAGAGGGCTGAGGTTGGTGGTCAGTGGTCAGAGCCAGTCCATGCAGCTGACTGGCCAGGTAATCCCTCCCATTGATCTACCAAGAGCAACCAAGGCTCAACTACAAAAGGAGTGTATACTCAGCCCACACGAAATGCACACCTTGAGTACCCAGCTTGGGTGATAGTGGACCACTGAACCCTGCAGGACACCTAACACATAAGGCCACACTACCAAGACAGGGAGTCATAGCAGCTCACCTAACACATAGAAACAAACACAAGGAGCCTGCCAAAATGAGGAGACAAAGAAATGAAAGAACAAATGAAAGAACAGCTCAAAACTCCAGAAAAAGAACTAAACAAAAAGGTGAGAGGCAATCTATCAGATGCAGAGTTCAAAACACTGGTTATAAGGATGTTCAAGGAACTTAATGAAGACCTCAACAGCATAAAAAAGATCCAGTCAGAAATGAAGGATACATTAATTGAAATAAACAACAATTTACAGGGAAATGAGAGTAGAGTGGATGAAACCAAGAATCAAATCAATGATTTAGAACATAAGGAAGAAAAAAAAAAACATCAGAACAACAAGAAGAAAAAAGAATCCAAAAAAAGCAAGGATAGGGTAAGCAGTCTCTGGGACAACTTCAAGCATTCCAACATACTCATCATAGGGGTGCTTGAAGGAGAAGAGAAAGAACAAGAAATTGGAATACTATTTTAAAAAATAGTGAAAGAAAACTTTCTTAATTTGGAGAAGGAAATAGAAATGCAAATCCAGGAAACACAGAGAGTCACAAACAAGATGGACTCAAAGAGGCCCACTCCAGGATACATCATCACTAAAATGCCAAAGGTTAAAGTTGAAGAGAGAATCTGAAAAGCAGCAAGAGTAAAGCAGTTAGTTACCTACAGGAGTGTTCCCATAAAGACTCAGCTGATCTCTCAAAAGAAACTTTGCAGGCTAGAAGAAACTGGCAAGAAATATTCAAAGTCATGAAAAGTAGAGACCTACAGCTAAGATTGCCCTACTCAGCAAAACTATCATTTAGAATCTAAGGGCAGATAAAAAGCTTCCCAGACAAGAAATAAACTAAAGGAGTTCAACATCACCAAACCATTATTATATGAAATGTTAAAGGGACTTATTTAAGAAAAAGAAGATCAAAAGTATGAACAATAAAAGGGCAATAAATACATATGTATCAACAGTTGACTCTAAAAAAAAAAAACCAAACTAAGGAAACAAGAAGAGCAGAGACAGAATCATGGATATGGAGAGTGTTTACATGGTTGCCACATGGGAGGTATGTGAGGGGATGGGTGATGAAGTGAGGGGATTAAGAAGTACAAATAAGTAGTTACAGAATAGCCATGGGCATGTAAAGTACAGCACAGGAAATGGAGCAGCCAAAAAATTTATACTCATGACACATGGACATGAGCAAAGTGTGGGGATTGCCTGAGGGAGTGAGACATGCTGGGTGGAGGGGTCTAAAGGGTAAAAAAAAATGGGGCAATTGTAATGGCATAATCAAGGAACTACAATTTAAAAGATACCTATTCTGATTATACGTCACAATATGCACCAGGCATTGAAACTAGGCTTGACTGGACATTGTTATATGGCTTGGGATCACTTGGTGGTATTCAGCTGGTGTCTTGGCAGGCATGACTGGTGTAGCTAAAGGCTGGCTTAGCTGGGAATCAGAGAGGTGTTTTCTGTCCCAGAAAACAGAGGTGGAATCTTGCAAAGCTTGTAACCTGACCTTGGGGGTCATGCAGGGTCACTTTCACTGTCTCTACAGGTCAAAGCTGTCACAGGCAAGTTCATGTTCAAAAGGAAGGGAAATTAACCCCATCTTTTGATAGGAGGAATCAAATATTTTTTGACTATCTTTAACCAATCACAAATATTATGAATAAAAGTTATGATAAAAATTAAGAGAATAACTAATTCATAGTGTAAGTGTAGTGTCACAAAGCTGCCATGCAGTAAAATGTATTTTATAGCTTAAAATACATTTATTTTTATTTCTCAAGAACTCTTCTTGGAATTAAGTGTCCTAATCTGAGACAATATAATTCAAGTCCACTGTAAACCAAGGACATGTGCATTTTTAATATTCAAAGTGGCAGTTTGTAATTTGACTCACTCAGATATTTTTGCTTTTCTTTCAGACCTCCTGTACAGGGTGTAGTTTAACATTTCTTGTTTCATGGTACATTATTCATTATTGGTCCTCAGTATGTCCCTCACCATTCATTTTCTTTTGTGTATTTCACTTTATGCCCTTCCTTTACTTCATAGACAACCATTCCATATATGGTATGGAATTTTGTTTACATAGTATGGAGCAAAAGTAGGTTTACAGTTGTTCCTATGGAAAAAATTCAAAAATCAATAAATAATAATACAAGAATAAACACTGTGTTTTTTGCAGATAGAACTGCACATGTACTTTTCCTGCACCCTGCATATATGTGAAATGGATATTACTATTTTGTATGAATGTATTTTTTAAGTGTGGTAAAAAATATATATACATATATATATTGTGAAGTTCACCACTTTAATTGTACAGTTCAGTGACATTCATACATTCATAATGTTGTGTGACCACCACCACTATCTATTTCCAAAACTTTATCATAGTCACAAAAAGAAACTTTTTCTTTGAGTTTCCTGTTTATACTTGATTCCAAATGGTTTTCCAGTTCAATGGTGACTTTGTTGGAGGGAACAACTCTTGCCATTTTGCATTTTTTATCCAGTCTACCCATTTATTCCTTTTAATAGCAGAGTTTAACCTATTTACATTTAATTACTGATAAGAAAGGATTTATTTACAGCTGCCAATTAGTTATTTGTTCTGTAGATCTTGTTTTTATTCCTCATTTCTTTTATAACTGCTTTATTTTTATTTAGTTGATTTTTGATAGTGTACAATTTTTCTTCTCTTCTTCACTTTTCTGTATATTTAAAAAATTTAGTGATAACCTTGGGAATTACATTTAATATCTTAAATTTACGACAATAATTTCAACTGAGAATAATATCAACTTAGTTTCAGTAGTATAGAAACATTCTGTTTGTACACATCTCCATCCCTCCTTTTTTACATTGTTATGGTGACAGATACATTTTTACCCATTATGTGCCCTTAGCACAGATTTGTAATTACTGTTTTATGTATGTGAATTTTAAATCATGTAGAAAAAAAGAGGTGTTACAAGCCAAAAGTACAATGATACTGGATTTTATATTACTTACAATAGTTTCCTTTACCAGTGCTCTTTATTACTTCTTATGATTTTGAGTCATTGTTCACTATGCTTTTATGTTGGCCTGAAGGATTCGCTTTAGCATGTAGGGTGGATTACTGGTAATAGACTTCCTTAGCTTTTGTTTTTTTGGAAGTGTCTAAATTTTTCCTTCATTCTAAAGGATAGTTTTGCCAGATATAGAACACTTGTTTTACATTTCTTTCTTTTAGGACTTTAAATATGTCATCCCACTGCCTTCTGGCCTAGATCTTCCTACTCCACCCTTTTGCAAGATATCACTTGTATAAATGCATTTGAAATTAATGAAAATGGTATCTATCAATCTAAATTTTTATTTCTTAATCTTTAACCAATCATGATATTTTTTAAAAATTGTGGTAAAACATACATAACATGAAGTTTACCATTTTAGCCATTTTTAAGTGTACAGTTAAATGACATTAAGTATAGTCACATTGTTGTGCTACATTACCACCACCTATCCATTCACAGAACCCTTTTCATCTTGCAAAACTGAGACCTTGTACCCATTAATAATAACTCCCCACTCTACCTTCTCCCACATTCCCTGGGAACAACCACTCTACTTTCTGTTTCTGTGAATTTGACTACTCTAGGTACTTCAGGTAAGTGGAATTATATAGTATTTGTTCTTTTGCAACTGGCTTATTTCACTTAGCATGTCTTTAAGATTCAAACATGCTGCAACATATGTCAGAATTTCCTACCTTTTTTAAGGCTGAATCCTATTCCATTGTATGACTATATCACATTTTATTTGTTCATTTATTCATCAATGGACATTTGGGTTGCTTGCACCTTTTGGCTATTGTAAATAATGCTGCTATGAACATTGATATAGAAATAACTGTTTGAGTCCATACTTTCAATTCTATTGGGTGTACCCAGAACTGGAATTGCTGGGTCATATGGTAATGTTATGTTTAATTTTGAGGAGTCATCATATGGTTTTCTATAGCAACAGTATCATTTTACTTTCCAACCAACAATGCATAAGGATTCTTATTTCTCCACATCCTCACCAACAGTGTCTATTTTCAGAATGTTTTTTACAGTAGCCACCCTAGTAGATGCATCATCATGCTTTTCAGAGCCATACGTGTTTTTTCCAATTGCCACATATAACCCACAAATGTGACTCCACATCATTTTTTCTACATTCTTTCCCAAGGTGGTAACCCAAGTTACAAATACTCACTGTCATAAATAAAGTTGTGGTAACATTTTCACTCATGTCCTCATATGAGTCTATGTAAAACTGGTTTTGGCATATATGCCCAGGAATGGAATTTCTGGACCTTAGAATATGTACTCATTTGACCAAGTTATTTAATTAAAATTAGATTGCTCTCTGGAATGGCTACATTGGTTTATATTCTGCCAAAAATGTATAAGGATTTCCTATCTCTAGAAATACTTTACCAAAACTTAGCATTACATAGCTTTTTATCTTATGCAGTCTTACATGTGTAGATTTAATTTGTGGGTTTTTTTCTGATTTTTAATTGTTTTCAGCATTTCTTTCTTTGCCTTGTGAATTTTCATATTGAAACTTCCCTGTTCATGTCTTTTGCCCTTTTAAAATTTTGAGTTGCTGTAGGTTTTTGGGGAGGGTGGGTCCTGACAGGATAAGCTCTGATATCCTGGATATTATCTTTTTTCTTTTTCTTTTTATTGTTGTTCAAGTACAGTTGTCTCCATTTTCCCCCCTCCTAATAACTTCTTTTAGACATTGAGTATTCATCTATCATGTCATGTGTTTATTATTTGTTCAAGGAGTTTAACATTAAACAGAAGTTTTTATTTTGATATAATCAAATTAAACATTTTTAACCTATGAATTGCATTATTTTATTTTTTGGGATATGGAAGACAAGTTGGCTGACATTTTATTATACATATTATTTATATGATTTTATTTTATTTTAATTAGTTTTTCCCTGCCCTTAGTTAACATAAATATTTCTTCTACATTTTATTCTATGAACTCCAAAGTTTTACATTTCCTGTTTAAGTTTCAACCCATGATTCATCTACCTTTACATGTTGTGTTGTTAGGAAGAGATTCCATTTTATTTTTCTATGGATAATAAAAAATAGTTTTCTATATATTTTCTCCACTTAATTTTCCCTACCTTTCTACTAATCAAGTTGTCCTTTCTCCATTGACTTGTAACACCTTCTTCATCAAAGATTTTGTTCCCATGCATATGGGTCTATTTTTGTATTCTCAATTCTATTGCATTGCTCTATTTACATTTGTTTACTGCCAATGACACAGGGTTTTTTATTATAATAATTTGTTACACTTTAAGTGATACAAAATTGCTAATGTCAAATAATTTTTTGCCTACAAAAATGACAAAACAGTCTTATCATTTTTTCATTTTTTTGCATGTAGCTATCCAGATCTCCCAACACCATTTGTTGAAGAAGCTTTTTTTACTCCATTTTATGCTTCTGCCCCCACTGTCAAATATAATTGAGCATAGATACTTGGGTTTATTTCTGAGTTCTATATTCTGTTCCACTGATCTATGTGTCTGTTCTTATGCCAGTACCAGACTGTTTTGATTACCTTGGCCTTGTAATATAGTTTGATCTCAGGTATTATGATCTCTCCGACTTTGTATTTCTTTCTCAAAATTGCTGTGGCTATTTGGGGTCATTATGGTTCTATATAAATTTTTGAAATGCTTTTCTATATCTGTGAAATATATCATTGATATTTTAATAGGGATTTTATTGAACCTATAAATTGCTTTGGGTAGTATGGACATTTTGAAGATGTTAATTCTTCTAATCCATGAACACAGTATATGCTTCCATTTATTTGTCTTCCTTAATTTCTTTATTCAGTGTTGTATAGTTTTCTGAGGACAGGTCTTTTACTTCCTTAGTTAGGTTTATTCCTAGATACTTTATTTTTCTTGTTACTATAGCAAATGAGATTTTCCCCCCTAATTTCTGTTTCTGATATTTCATTTTTGGTGTACAAAAATGCCTTCAATTTCTGCATATTGACTTTGTATCTTCTCTTTTGCCAAATTCACATATTAGGTCAAGTAGTTTTTTGGTGGAGTCTATAGGGTTTCTGTATACAATATCATGTCATATGCAAACAATGACAGTTTTGCTTGCTTCTTCCCAATTTGGATGGGTTTTATTTCTCTTTCTTGTCTGATCAGAGTGGCTAGAACTTCTAATACTATGTTGAATAGAAGTGGAGAAAGTGGACACCCTTGTCTTGTTCCTGATCTTAGTTGGGAAGTTTTTATTTTTGTCTATTGAGTATGATGTTGGCTGTAAAAATATAATAATAATAATGACAGAAAACTTCCCTAACCGGGAGACGGGAAAAGCCATGCAAGTTCAGGAAACACAGAGGGTCCCAGTCAAGATAAATCCAAAGAGGTCTCTTCCAAGACACATCACAATTAAAATGCCAAATTTTAAAGACAAAGGGAGAATCTTAAAGACAGCAATGGAGAAAGAAAGTTAACATACAACAGAGCTCTGATAAGGCTAGCAGCTGATTTCTTACAGCAACATTACTAGCCAGAAGGGAATGACAAGAAATATTCCAAGTAATGAAAAGCAAAGTTCTGTGACCAAGACTACTCTACCCAGTGAGGCTCTCAATTAATATGGAAGGCAAAATAAGTAGTTTCCCAGACAAAAGAAAGCTAAAAAAATACACCTCCACCAAACCAGCACTGCAAGATATGCCAAAGGGACTGCTACAAGCAGGGAAAGGAAAAGAGTGAGAGACAGAGGAACATGGGTACAAAGCAGGAAAAATGAATAAGTAGCTGTCAGTAATAACCTAAAATGTAAATGAATTAAATGCTCCAATCAAAAGACATAGGGTAGCTGAATGGATAAGAAAACATGACCTGCACTTATGCTGCCTACAAGAGACCCACCTCAGAGCAAAAGACCTACACAGACTGAAAGTGAAGGGTTAGAAAAAAATATTCCAAGCAAATGAACAGGAAGAAAAAGCTGGGGTAGCAATACTTATATCAGACAAAATAGACTTCAAAATAAAGGCCATAAAAAGAGACACAGAAGGACACTTCACAATACTCAAGGGAAGAATCCATCAAGAAGATATAAACCTTATAAGTATATATGCACCCAACATAGGAGTACCCAAATATATAAGGAAAATCTTGGAGGACTTCAAGAGGATATAGACAGCAACACACTTATACTAGGGAGATTTAACACCCTACTGTTAATAATGGATAGACCTTCCAAACAAAAAAAATTGTTGTAAATCACAATATTGTGGGGGAGGTTATTGAAGGAACATAGAAGCCAATTAAAAGAGCTCCCAATGGCCAAAGCTGGAACAATATGAGCAACAAAATAAGTACAATGATATTGGGTTATAACCCAAGATATAAAGTAAATATCAGTGCATCCATACTTATATAAATATATGATTGAGTGGATAAATGAATGAAGGAGAATAGATACATCTCCCATGCAGAATAATTCTAAGTAACTTAAGCCGATACTTGGTCCTCAAGGGGGTGGAGCAGAACTCCTTACTTTTTAAGTATGGGCTGCACATAGTAACTTCCTTCTAAAAAGTACAGTATGGACAGCAGTGGAGAAACCTGACAGACACTACCTCAGCCAGGTGATTAAGGTAAACATCAACAGTGATAAATTATATCGATAATGTGTACCCTTGATAAAATGTAATAATAATGGCATCCATCCATAGACAATTGAATAAAGAAGGTGTGGTACATATACAATGGAACATTATGAAGCAATGAAAAAGAATGAAATCTTGCCATTTATGACAACATGGATGATCTAGTGGATATTATGCTAAGTGAAATAAGTCAGGAAGAGAAAGCAAATACCATGCAGTTTCACTTACATGTGGAATTGAAAAACAGAACATAACAAACACACATAGAAACAGTCCAAAGGGATGGTTACCAGAAAGGAGGGGTAGGAGGATGGGTAAAAAAAAAGGAATATAGTCAATAATATTGTGATAAGTTTACATGGTGAGAGATGATTACTAGACTTAGTGTGGTAATCACATTATAAGGTATAAAAGTGTTGAATCTCTATATTGTACACCTGAAACTAATATAACCAGCATGAGATTATTTACCAACTATGCTTAAATTTTTTTAAAAAGGCAATGGCATTTTACTTCTGTGATCTTCCTCCCCAAAATCTGTAACCCCAATCTAATCATGAGACAAACATCAGGTGAACCTCAGTTTAGGGACGTTATATGAAATACCTGAGAAGTACTCCTTGACACTGTCAAAGTCATCAAAACAGGAAAAGTCTGAGAAATGGTTACCACCAAGAGAAGTCTAAAAAGACAAGAGTAGTACATGTCATTCGGTATCATAGATGGAATCCTAGAAGAGAAAAAAGATATTAGGTAAAAACTTAGAAAATCTGAACATAGTATGAACCAAATAATAATGTACCAATATTGGTTACATTGTTAATAATGATGTACCAATATTGGTTCATTAATAGTGACAAATGTATCATATCATAAAATGTTAATGATGGGGAGAACTGGTTTTGTGGAGGATTTGGAAACTTTGTACTATCTTCACAAATTTTTTAATAAATTATTGTGAAATAAAATGCTTTTCTTTAAAAACCCTCCTAAAGCTTCACCTAGAGTTTCAGGTGCAATTCAGTGTCCTGGGGTGGGTAGAAGTGATGGGAGGACCTTCTCTAGGCTTAATGTGTGCACCTCCACACAGAGTGTGTGCGCGCTGGTGTGCAGGACTCTGTGTATCTAGCAGGAAGATAGCTTCTATGCAAAACAAACAAACAAACAAAAAACCCCTAGTAGTTGAATTAAAGCCAGTATGTACACTCTTCCTAACAAAGCAAATGAGTGTGTGTGTGCGCGCGCACTCACGTGTGAAATAGTAATGACTGAGGGTCAGCCCCACCACTCAGACTTCCTGCTGTCCCAGAAGTAGTGTTTTAAAGATGAGTCCAGATCTCCTGGGAGGAGGTCCCAGGCGAGGTCTTTTGAGCTGCCTCACCAGGGGTCTCCTCACCCCAAACAGGCTCACCACCACACAGGAATGATCACACTAGTCAATTTTTTCCTTTACCAGAAGGCGACTTTCTGTCCACCCCTCCCAACTTTCCCTCTCCAGACATGTACTCGGCTTTGTTCTTATTTTCAAGGCCTCTTGGCATTACCTCACAATAAACTAAAATCTTTTAAAATTGGATCTTTGAATAATTCCAGAGGGAGAGTTTCTTTGTAAATTCTGTTTGCTATGGATTCTGTACAGTGTTTGAAAATTCTACAGTGCTGGAAATCCCCCAGACCTATTTAAATCCCTTTTCCAATTACCCAGCATCATCAAAGATGTCACTGACTTGAAGCAAAAAGCCAAAAGGATTCTTTTCTTTAAAGTGCATGTGTGAAAGTCTAGAATTTTTAAAAAGCATGTTGCTTGTACGATACCATCAGCTGGTCACCAGGAGGAGGGGCTTTGGGCCATCAGTCTTGTCCTATTGGCTACTGAGGCTAGAGACAGCTGTGTTCTGCCTCTGGCATGTGGTGCAGTTTCCCAGCAGGTGGAAGATTTAGAACTAATTGGAAAAGAATATCTTAGAGCCAGGGCACTCACATTCAGGTTGGGTGCTCCCAAGAGTCACAGCTGAGCTATTGCTGCAAGTAGGCTGTCAGAGTTGCCCCTCCTACCTCCTGAAAGCCTCCTAAAAGTTGGAAATCTACAGGGCTGATTATCCTGTGCCCAGGGTTTTTTCCTTGGCAAAGGTGACAAATTGCGAAATATTAGTCCTGGGAGGCTTTGTGAGCTCACTTCACAGTCCTGGGCTTTTGCAAATCTAACTTGGGAAAGAAAAGCTTGTGGTGTAGCTGCTCATAGACACAGGCCTTTTGTTGAATAGAGGAGCTGTCTGACAAAGGGGATGAAGTCCCGGAATATCTCTACTAGTATACCCCACTTTTCCTACAGGTAGAAATGAGGACCCTATGCCCTGAGATGGAGTTCTATTGGGAAGGAAATTCAGCCACAGCACATGATCATCAGGGTTCCCCAGTGTGTGTTCGTTACTGTCCCTGTCTCCCAGGGTAGGGATGCTCATTAGGGACTGTTTTAGCCATCTTGAGCTGTTATAACAAAAATATGTTGGATTGAGTGTCTTATGTACAACAGAAATTAATTTATCACTGTCCTAGAGACTGGGAAGCCCAAGATCAAGGTGTCAGCATGGTTGGGCTCTGGTGAGGACACACTTCTGGCTCACAGATAGCCTTTTTCTCACTGTGTCCTCACATGACAATAGGAGCTAGGGAGTTCTCTCCAGTCTCACTCATAGGGACTCTACCCAAGATCTAATCACCTCCTAAAGCCCCACCTCCAAATACTATGACATTGGGAGCTGGAATTTCAACATTTGAATTTTGGGGGTTTCCAAACACTCAGTCTATAGGCAGAGCTTATACTCCTCAGCCCTGCGCTAGAGGCATTTCCCTGCTGAAGTGGTGGCATGATCAGCTGGTTGGGAGCCCCAGGGGTGACAGTAGCATATTTCTCTGCTAGGTCACCAGGGCTGGGTTTTAGGTACCCCTGATCCAGGGACTTAGGACCACTTTCTGCTAGAATCTCATTCATTTCCTCATTTGGAATTGTGTGTAGAAAATTTTCCACAGTCATGAGCTGATTCTACAGATCTTTCTGAACCAGTTGGAGGAGTGTCTAGTCCATGAACCTCATTTTTTGGGAAAACACATCTATAAATCAAGTGTCTCTCCTCCCTTTCACCACTACCCTAATTCTGTGCTTTATCAATTGGCTTCTTGTGTGCCTTCTGGCCACCACCAAGAATCAGTCCTCAATCTTGCAGGTCCTTACTCTGCACTGGTCTCCCATAGCTAGCATGACTGACTTACCTGGTTTGACCAAGACTTCCCAGTTTTAAAACTGAAAACCTGCATCCCAACAGCCCCTCCAGTCCCAGCATACCAAGATGGTTGGTCACTCTATCTGTGGCTCACTGACCTCCACACAGATGGGTGGCCCAAAGCTGCAGCCCAGCCTTGGTAGCTGACTCACTTTCCTAAACAAGATTTTCTAAGGGTCTGATCAGCTATTTCCCTGGCATTCAGGAGTTGCCAAAACATCTGTTTTGTTTTATGGCTGAATCTCTTGGTTATGGGAGGAGGCTAACAAATTAATTGGGACCTTGATAATATTCACAAAGAGCTCCCATGTCCCTGAGCTCATTCATCATTAAGGCTGAATTTCCTGAATGTTTCTTAAACCAAAGGGCTGCACTTATCTCTGCTAGATGTAAGACTTCAGAAGAAGCTGCTCAAAACACCTGGGTTAGCTCCCCTAGTGATGGGGAGAGGAGGTTTCCAAAATATAGCTAAGCCTACATGGTCTTTTTTTTGCTGGCTCTGGGGAAAAAAGCACATCACCCACTGCTCACTGAACAGTAGTTATCCTTGCTACCACAGGTACATCACAGCCTCTGACTCAAATGAGCAGTAGGATTTCTGAGAAGAGAAGGTATGTAGGTTTAAGAGAATCAGGAAGGCTTCTGGAGAGCAAGAGGCTGAGGTGAGTTTTGAAGAGTGAGAGTTGAAGAATGGAAAAGTGGGACCATGTTCTAAAGCTAGAGCCACACCCTCAGACCATGACACAAGTATACTCACACACCTGGCTTACTTCTCTCCTTTTCTCAACCATTCTGGTTTTGGAGACAAAAGAGTACCTCAAGTGAGCTTTGACCTCTGACCCTACTCCCAATGATTATATCTCTCCCTAAACTATCCAACTGTTTTGTTGACTTACCAGTAAATCTTCCAAGGAAAGGAAAAACAGCAAGGACTTCAGTTGTCTGTTTTAACCATAAAATGTCTTTCAATCAGCCAGTATATTTTCTCTCTTAATTTTCTGTAATGTTAGTAGTTTTTGCGTTATTGCTATTATCATACCTGTAGTTTTTCTTTTTAAAAATTGTTGAAGAAATCAAGCTAGAATGGGTATTCCCTAGTGTTTGAATCACATTCTGGGAGTAAGTGAGTTGGGAAAACTCCTGTGAGTGTGCAGGGTAGAGGGGATGTTGGTGGAAGGGATGAGAAATCAGTGAAGCAGTTTGGGAATAATGAGTGAAATGACCAGAAGTGGGTCTGTGCACTAATTTGTCCCTAGTAAATAAAATGGGCTCTGTCAAAGGTGTGGATTAAATTTTTTGAGCCCTGCCCATTTCTGCATTGATTTTCTCCTCTATCTCCCATCCCATCTCAGATTGCTTTATCTTCCTGCCTGCTTCTACAATCAAAGTCTTTGCTTAGAATAGTCATTCACACAAAGGTGTCAATAATAAATGGCGGATCAAAGGAGGACAACTTGTGAATGCTTTTCTATTTTAATTAGATTATATTCAGACTGTAAACATAATAGCTAAATTGTGGAATATAGGATGTCAGTTGGAAAGGATATTTAAGTCTTTGGGGATCCTGTAAAATACATACTGTGGCAGATCTGACTCCACCTGAAGATAAAGCCAGCTTTGACAGAGAGAAATTTAATCAATGGTGAAAATAAAGATGAAAATTTATACTTGAATACAGTAGTACAGAAAGGCAGAAAACTGATGTTGCAGAATTAGAGTAACATTCCCTGCCTTGTGTGTTTGCTGCTCAACTACAGAGCTTTAAAATTCTGAATCACTTCCTAAAAGTTTAATGGATTTGAACTCAGCCAACATATTATCTATTATCTCTTTCCAATAAGTCAGAACAGCCTGCTAATGTTCCTTGAGGGTCTATATACAAAAAGCATTTTGCTTCTTCCTCTGTGGGATACAAAATGAAAAAAGAATACCTTTCTTACAAGATTCTTTTAATAATTAGAGGTAATCTATGTAAGTGTTTTAGTATAAAATAAGCACTCAATTGGTGTGTGGTATTGTTGCTTTATCATTATTCTAGCTTGAACACCTTCTGCCTGCTTGACTTTGAAAAAGTTAATTAACCTCTCTGAGCCTGGTTCCTTGAAGATAATATGTGTAGTTCCTACTTTACAAGGCTGTTATGAGTCTGATAAGATAACATATAAGATTGCTTTGAAAACCATGAAACATGAAACAAACATAAGGAATTATTCATCTGTCAGAGGGAGGACTATTCAGTCCTAAATGGGTGGAGAAAGTCAAATGCTCTCGTTTTCTCTCCTACCACCTGGAGCAGGCCCAGGAGGAGGTCTTGGGATGTCTCTGCTGCACTGTCCACTGCCAGGTCTTTGTTTGATTGGATTCATAGAATGTTAGAAGGTAAGGTTGAAATTGTTCTAAATTCTTACCTCCTGATTGCATCATCCATTTGTTCATTCATTTAACCTTCTTGGAGGAGGGGAGAGAGAGACAGACAGACAGACAGATAATTTTCCTGACCTTCTGACTCTTCTGAAGATTAAACCAAGAAATCTCCTCTTCAATTCCTATTGCAGAGCACAGTGGGAACTTAAAAGGTCCTCTACCTAGTTCTTACCTCTAGCCCAAGGTGCAGATCTTTTCCCAAGTGATTGGCAGGATTATAACATTCTTGATGACTGAATGACCTTCTACTTCTTATATTCTACAGCAGCAGTCTTGCTCCATCACGGCCCGTTGTATTAAAAAGAATGAGCCAATTTAGAGACAACCCATTTGTATGATGACCAGTGTGATGGCCATAAGAATGTACTACTCAGGCCTGCTGCAAGAGAATAAGTGACCGATAGCCCAGCCACTGCCCTCTGGATCCACCATCGTGATCACTTGAGGTCACACTCCCTGTGAGCTAGTCTCAGCCACTCTGAGTATGGCAGTCGTCTTAAGGCAGGCCCATTCTGGTGAGACAGTAGAATGGACTAGAAGCTGAACCTGGCCTGGAATTTTGCTGCAGTTCAAAATTCTTCTTGTCCAATTCTTTCTCTTCCCTTTCTCCTCTCATATGTGCAAGACCTGCAGTGTGGCCTGAAGATGCTGCCTCACTTCCCTAGACATCTCTTCCAATAAATTTCTTAGACATCTAATTTCATCTTGGTGTCTGCTTCTTAGCAGATACAAATTAATATAACCAGTAGCCAAGGAAGTGTTTGGTTATATTAAGATGTGTTTATAAGTGTAACCTATGTGAATGTGAATTTGGAAGTTCATGTGTTTCAGTTCTCCAGACATCTGCTCAACTCTGGCTGTCTAGGTAGCTCAGAACATTGGGTTAGTTGATGAGGTCAGAGCAGAATAAAATCTGTTTTCCTTTCACTGTTTTTTTTTTTTTTCCTCTATTTTCTAGGGCAACTACACTCACAGAAGGGGACTTAGCATATAGCTGCTTTCAGGCTAGGAACATGATTCTTTAAGAATTCAGCCATGTTGCTCCACCTATGTCTGTTCAGGTAATATTAGCCATGCCATTTTGTTACTCTTTGGCATCCTAACTGGTTATGAGCTTCTGACAGCAGCAAAAAACAAAAACAAATACAAAACAAACAAACGAAAAAACACCTTCTCTGGGAAACCTTGAAAAATGTAAGGCTGTGGTCGTTGGCCCAGTAAAGAATATGCTGCTTGTTTAAAAAGCAAACTAAAATTTCATCTGAGTCCACAGCTGTAGTGGATATGAAATACATTGGCGAGGCATCAGCTTAGAGAGGCATCAGTGCAGGGTACCAGGTAACTGTGGAGAGTGCCATTTCCATAAACCTACTAAGAGTTTTCCACTTAAAATGATAAAAAAAAGTCCTCTAAACTTGGTGCATGTGTATTTGTTATTCATAATTTTGATGGTTTTTATTTTGTAATTATTTATGGAAGAGAACCTTATAATATTTCCCACATGCAGAGTCTGTAAAGGTCTCCATCTGGTCCACAGACTTGCCCCTGGATGACCCATCTCCTGCACACACTCTCAACTGGGCCCCAATTGACAGTGTGTTGGTAAATGTTTAATCACTGGATCTTTGAGTAAAGAGCTCCAATTTGTAGTGTCTGCTGTTTTCTGTAGCGTACATGCTCCCACCAGGGGAGGTTGCCATCATGGTGTCCCTGAACATGATGACACATGAGAAGAGATGCATGTGATTGGCTCCCATGAGCAAGTGGGAACAGAATCCAGTACCCCTTGCTTCTAACTTTCCCTACTGTCCTTGCCTTCTAATGACAAGGACATCTTGGGGAGAAGGCCACTTTTGCAAAATTTAACCTAAGGGGCTCTAGTCATATTAAGTCACTACCTGCGATTAAACTAAAACTCACATTTCTTTGGAATTTATATAAAAAATACGCTCTCCTTCCTGGTATAATATGTCTATGGCCATCACAAAAACATTATTACAAGAACAATGAGGACTATAAATGCAGGAGTGATACTCATCTTCTCCTCGAAGTTCTAATCTCACTCTCCTCCCGTGAGGAAGTTGTTTCACTATCAGTATGTGGCAACTTAAAAGCATTTTGGCCAGTCAACTTCAGAGATTAGCTTGGTGGTTAAGCCATCAGCCCAATAATAAGATTCTTTTTAAAGCCATGAATTACTTTAAGGATCTAATAAAGGCTATCATTCTTGCTACAGAACAATGTACAAGCACTTAAAAGAATGCCTACCAATTCATGGAAGTCATGGGTTCCCCCCTGCCCCATTCCTGTTCATTTGTAAACCCAAAATTAAGAACATCTTTTAAAACTTTTTTTTCATTTGTTGATTTGAAAAAGAGAGAGAGATTAATTTGTTGTTTTACTTCCGTGTGCATTCATTGGTTGCTTCTTGCATGTGCCCTGACCAGAGATAGAACAAGCATGATTTTCTAACCAACTGAGCTACCCAGCCAGGGCCCAAAACTGTTTTCTCTTTACCTGAGAGGTCCCAAATTGAACCTGATGGAACCCAAGAGGATTTTGTGTAGGAAATGCAGTTGCCCTATTTGTGGAAACATTCTTTACAAGATTTATTCAGACTAAGCATGTTGGACCTCAAAAATAGTTTTTTAAATATATTGCATTCTTCTTTTTAAAAGATTTTATTTATTTATTTTTAGAGAGAGGAGAAAAGAGGGAGAAAGAGAGAGAAACACCAATGTGTGGCTGCTTTTCACGTGGCCCCCACTGGGGACCTGGCCCGCAACCCAGGCATGTGCCCTGACTGGAAATCGAACTGGTGACCCTTAGTTCACAGCCCTCACTCAATCCACTGAGCTACACCAGCCAGAGCTAAAAATGGTTTTGTTTTGTTTTGTTTTTTTAAAGAATCCTAATATAGGACTCTGCAGAGGCACTTCCATGCACAGAGGATCTGACTTCACTCAGGATTCTGTGGATCTGTCCAGGTAAATAACAGGAACTGGGGAAACAGTATTTTGGAGCTTCTTCTTCCACAAGTGCTGATTAATGAGCTGATGTACGTAGAAGTGAGCAACAGCGAAATGCAGGTAGAGATAGCTGTGAAGGGCCAGAAGATGAGGTCCTTTGGTGAGAAGGGCTGAAAGTACCAAGTACTGTAGTCTCATTAAAAATGCACGTTATTGAGCAAGAAACCTTTCCATGGCCTTGTTTTTTTGCTCCCTTCTAAAAGACTATCTAATCCAGTAGGTCTCTGATGAGATTACTAGGTCACATTCCTGTTCTCTACCGGGTACCCCTTCCATTTCTTTTAAGGTCTACTTAAATCATCACCACCTCTAGGTCTTGTAGGTACAGGTGCTTCTGCCATCTTTTTATACGTCTCAGAAGAAAGAAAATTAGTTTTCGAAGCTGCCTCAATTTTTCCAGTAGTTTTTAGTTCTGAGGGACAAATTCCATTACCTGTGCAGATGTGTGTACATGTTCTTTCTTCATTGGGCCTTGCTAGTATATGCTTTTAGAGAGATTTTATTTCTGATTCTTCAATTTGTGGCCAGAGTTCTCAAATGTCTTAGAAGTTTCTAATATTAGAAGTGCCTAATATTAAGGAAAGCCCCATCCACTTTTAATCTGTCAGAATCAAGTGTCTTCTATATGCTATGCACTGAGCTCTGTACTGAGTTAAAAACAGACATATCCGTGACATCAGGAGTGGAGACATCTATTAACGGAGGAATCACACAAATGAATGTCAAGTCACACCTGAGATACCAGTGCAAAGGAGAGGTGCCAGGTGCCCTGAGAAATTGGAATGCAGAACCTGAACTAGTGAGAGAGGACAAAGGATGCTCCCAGAGAGTGACAATGTAGTTGAGCTCTGAAAGAGAGGTAGGAAGTAAAGTAGGAAGCAGCTAAGCAGAGAGGACAATTTGTGCCTAAGAAAACAGCATATTCAAAGTCCCTGGTTGGGGGAGAGAGCACAAAATGGCCAGGGCCAGGAAAAAGGCTAGCTGCTGAAGACAGGAATAATCAAATAACTGACATGATAAACGTAAAATCTAGGGTTGTGGTTACGGTTGGTGCACCAGGAATGATAGAGAGACTTGGTGAGTTATGAGGAGGGCTTCAACTACTTTATAGTACTGCCTTAGTTAAAAGTTGGCAAGTGAGTACATGGACTTCAGTGTAACACTTTATATTTTTATATAACCAAAAGTTTAATATTATCAGAAAATAAAGACCAGTGAGCCTGAGTACAAAGAGGAAAGGAGGGAATGTTTCAGGAGATGAAGCTGGCAGTTTCAAAAAGATATGAGTAACAGGACATGTTGATCAGCTTAAATAAATTAAAATAGTATGATTGCTGTTTTCATGGTGTAGTTTATCACAATCCTGAAATTCTAATTTTTGTAATTACTGCTTTAGAGTGACCTAAACTATTGCTTATGTAAATGGTGTTCACCAAGGGCTTTTCACTTTTTTAATTTTATTTTTGTTGTTGACACTATTAAGGGGACAAATATGTCCCCCTCTCCCTGCTTCCCTATGGCCACCAACACACTGTTGTCTGTGTCTGTGGGTGATGCATACATGTTCTTTGGCTGAGCTCTTCACCAAGGGCTTTTACCATACAACTCTTCCACCATGGAGGTGATAAGGCATTAACCTAGCCAAATATTATGAATGCTCTTGCTATTGGTTGTAAATATATAGGAAAATGAAGAAAAAGCAAAACTAATATTTATTTAGTACACTGTAATTTAAAACAGTAGAAAAACTAATTGAAGTTTTATTTATTTTATTTTTTATCCTCACCCAAGAACATTTTTTTTTTCATTGCTTTTAGAGAGAGAGGAAGGAAGAGAGAGTAGGAAGAGAGAGAGAAATATTGATGTGAGAGAGAAACATCCATCAGTTGCCTTTTCATACTCACCTGACTGGGAATCGAACCTACAGCCTTTTAGTCTACGGGATGATGCTCCAACCAACAGATCACACAAGCCAGGGCAATTAAAGTTTTATTTTTTTGTAAAAAGCTTTTCAAGAGTAGACTGAAGAGTATTTGCCTTCTTCTTCTCACAATATGTTACTCTATTGTGCCAGCATCTTTCCTATGCATTGTCAGAATATTATAATCTTTTCTAAGTTTGGATCAGCTTCTGACATTTTACCCTTTGAACTTTCAATGTCATGAAAAATTTCCAAGAGTTTCTTTAATATAATTTTCCTTTTTTTTTCTGGTGTTCCTCTGGGACATGTTCCTCCTGGTTATCATAACTGTTTTCCTACTTTTGTGTAGAAATTCATGTTCCCTAAATTTCTGTGGCTATATGTCTAGGGTCTCTCCAATGGAGGCAGTGTCCACATTTCCAGCCATTTCTTTTATAACTCCATTTATTTTCTTCTTTTTAGGTTTTTTGTTTGTTTGTTTGTTTGTTTGTTTGTTTGTTTTGATCCTAGAGAGAGGGGAAGGTGGGAAGAAAAGAGAGGGAGAGAAACATCAAAGTGAGAGAGAAACACCGATTAATTCCTTTTTGCACACACCCGAACTGGGGACTGAACCCATATCCCAGGCATGTGCTCTGATCAGGAACCAACTGTAGACCTTTTGATCTGCAGGATGATGCCCAACCAACTGAGCCACATTGGTAAGGGCATATACTTATAACTTCATTTATATTCTATTTTAATTTCACTTCTAAGTGTTACCATTTTTTGCTTCTTTGTTATATTTTCATCTTTGTTGGCTAATTCTATCTTTTAACTATTTATTTTTGTAAAATGTCACATGGGTGGGAGACAAAGAGGCTGCACAGCTACATGCTTTGTAGCCTGTGCACGAATTGATAACAAATGCATAGTGACCAGTCATCGACAGAAGGAAGGAAGTGGCACGATTGGTCTCTGGTCCTGACCCACATCTGCTATTTATGTAGTGACCTGTGGTCTGAAGAGCAAGTAGCAGTTTGTACCTTGTGCAACTATTCACATTTAATACACCTTGATGATTGAAATTTGCATTGTATTGATGAGGGACTAGTTTAGTTTATTTAACTAAACCATGCTAACTGAAATTCATGCATGTTGGAACTGTGCAAAGTGACTGTTTATATTTACATATGAGTCAGAAAGAGTCTTTCATTTTGGAGAAAGCAGAGCGGAACAGAGCAGGGCTCTGAGGAAGTGAAACAGGACAGTTTAGGTGGGAAGGAGGGAAAAATTTGTAATCTAAGTTTTCTAGTAGTGAAATGCAGCACTGGAAACAGTACCAGATATCTGGTTAGAGAACATAGCAAGCAGGGGTGGAGAGGTAGAGGTAAAGAGGCAGTAGCTGAAGGAAGAAGAGTCCCAGAGGAAAATCAGAGCCCGACCCAACACCAACTTTTGCTTTAAAGTTTTTCTAAGCTGGACAAGTGACTGTCAAAGGTATTATTGACAACATATAATTGTTTCTATCCCTTTCTATCTTCTACAGAATGAGTGTTTTCTCTTATTTTGCAAAAGAAGAAAGTGCTAAATCAAGTCTGTTTGAATGTCCACCATTAGCTATTTGCACATATTTTCATGTGAAATTTACATGTAAAACATTCCTGTGTTGCTACCTTTCAAGGCCAAACAGGTTCACATGGGATTCGGGCAGATGGAAGAAAATCACAGAGCCGTTGGGATGTCTGACATGCCTTTATCCAAGGGTGGGTGAGCCACGCATACTGCACGCTGCATGTATGGGAGTCCCAACTCTCTTTTATACTAATTACACACAAAGCCAGCAGAGTGCCAAGATATTATAAAACAGAACACACACAGGCCCATTCAAGGCTATGGGAACACCGCTTAGCTTAGTTGCCCAGACACTTGGGTAAGGGAGCCGGACTCAGTTTCCCCTACAATTCCCATTACAATGTAAGCATGCTAGACTCAATCATTCCTATAATGCTGCCCAAAGTTTGGGGTTTGCTGTAGGATGGTGATGGAAAACACCTGGATGAGAACCAGTGAACAGGCTTGGAAGATGTTAAAGAGAATTATGAATACACGTAAAACACGTTGCCCTGCCAATGAAATGAATTCTAAAATAATCCTTCAATTTAAAGTGATAGAGAACTTTGTTTTTTGTTTCTCCCTCCCCCAACCTTTTTTTTTTTAATTTTATTTTTGGCATTGTAGATGAGTCAAGATCTCTTAACAGCTCTTCTTGGTTTGGAAAAAGAGTCTTTTCTGGAGGTCTCTTGGTGTCCTTATCTAACTGTTTACAGCAAATAATGACACAACATTTTAAGAGCAGCGTAAAAATAGTGTCATGTGGAGGGTCAGGGGGGTATCAGTGGGCTAAATGACAATGGGGAAATATAATAAAGAAAGAAAAAAGGAAAGGAGGGAGGAAGAAAGGGAGGGAAAGAGAAAGAGAAAGAAAGAAAAAAGAAAGAAAGAAAGAAAGAAAGAAAGAAAGAAAGAAGGAAGGAAGGAAGGAAGGAAGGAAGGAAGGAAGGAAGGAAGGAAAGAAGGAAGGAAGGAAGGAAGGAAGGAAGGAAGGAAGGAAGGAAGGAAGGAAAGAAAGAAAGAAAGAAAGAAAGAAAGAAAGAAAGAGAAGGAAGGAAGGAAGGAAGGGAGGGAGGAAGGGAGGAAGGGAGGAAGGAAGGAAGGAAGGGAGGGAGGAAGGAAAATGAATCCAAAGCCAGCAACCTAAATGCACTCAGGACATGTACAATAACTGCTTTGGTACAGGTGAAAGAGGCTAGGCTTGGGACCATGCTACATATTTCCTGGAAATCACTGTTGCTTAGGTACAAAATTACCATAATATTTTGATATAGAGAAAATCTCTACAGGTCTCAGGTACACATACTTTATGGGGTAGCTGATAAATTTGGGGAAATGTTGTTTAGTTTGGATAAGGTGTAAAGTATGACTTGTGATTTTGTTACATTGACTCAGAAATCTGCAGCATAGTGGTACAGTAAACTTAATCAAACTGGGTATGTATTTAGACTTGACATGAAACAGATCCAGTCCTTGCTTCCTTGCTAGGCAAGTCTTGGGAATAAACTGAACCATTTTCCATTTTCAGAGTTGAGCTTTTTATGAACCCTCTAGCTTTTGGAGTAATTTAAAGATTTTTCACTTAGAATATTTCTGCTACTCTGGGATCCCACTGGATTTGTTTTTACTTTTTAAGAAAGGTTAAATTAAATCATGAAGTTTGAGCTACCCTACTAAACAGACTGAAAAATTACCCCTTTCATGTGAGAAGTGTATGTTTCAGTTATCACCTGGAAGTCATTTTTACTCCATTTATACATTTATGGTAGTGAGATTGATTTCTTTTGTTAAGAAAATATTACTCACTATTTGAAAAGTCTGAAACAGAACAAATCTTTAAAGTAAACAAGAAAGGTTTTAGAGTGTGATCATATTATTTGTGAGTTTTATTGGAGACTTTATAGTGATTTCAATTTAGAGTCTGTTTCTGAAAAACAGCTTAAATGCCACTATTTGACAATAATGTATCTTTTTCAGAGATATATATACAATTGGACCTTCATATCAGCAGCTTCTGAATCCTTGGATTGAACTACCTGCAGATAGAAAATATTTGAAAAAATATATGTACTATGTAGTTAGGCATACGATGGCTGCATTTATACAGAACATGTACAGATTTTTTTCTGTTGTCATTATTCCCTAAAAAATACAGTGTAACAACTCTTTACATAACATTTCATTGTGTTGGGTATTGTAAGTAATCGAGAAATGACAAAGTATATGGGAGGATGTTCATAGGTTATATGCAAATACTATGTAATTTTATATAAGGGACTTGAGCATCTGTGGATTTTGGGATCTGTGGATTTGAGATCTATGAAGGTCCTGAAACCAATCCCCTGTGGAGATCAAGGGATGACTATAATTGACATCTTTTTTAAAAATATATTTTATTGATTATGCTATTACAGTTGTCCCATTCCCCCCCTTTATTTTCCCCCACCCTGTACCCTCTGTCTACCTGCATTCCCCCACCTTAGTTCATGTCCGTGGGTCATACATATAAGTTCTTTGGCTTCTCCATTTCCAATACTATTCTGAACCTCCCCCTGTCTATTTTGTACCTAGCATTTATGCTTCTTATTCCCTGTACCTTTTCCCCATTCTCCCTGCTCCCCCTCCCAGCTGATAATCCTCAAATTGATCTCCATTTCTGTGAATCTGTTCCTGTTCTAGATGTTTGCTTAGCTTGTTTTTGTTTATGTACTTTTAGGTTCTGTTGTTGATAGTTGTAAGTTTGTTGTCATTTTACTGTTCATAATTTTGATCTTCTTTTTCTTAGCTAAGTCCCTTTAACATTTCATATAATAAGGGCTTGGTGGTGATGAACTCCTTTAACTTGACCTTATCTGGGAAGCACTTTATCTACCCTTTCATTCTAAATGATAGCTTTGCTGGATAGAGTAATCTTGGATGTAGATCCTTTTCTTTCATGACTTCAAATACTTCTTTCCAGCCCCTTCTTGCCTGCAAGGTTTCTTTTGAGAAATCAGCTGATAGTCTAATGGGAACTCCTTTGTAGGTAACTGTCTCCTTTTCTCTTGCTGCTTTTAAGGTTCTCTCTTTATCTTTAATCTTGGGTAATGTAATTATGATGCACCTTGGTGTGTGCTTCTTTGGAACTCTCTGAGCTTCCTGGAGTTCCTGGAAGTCTATTTCCTTTGCCAGATTGGGGAAGTTCTCCTTCATCATTTTTTCAAATAAGTTTTTAATTTCTTGCTCTTCCTCTTCTTCTTCTGGCACTCCTATGATTCAGATATTGGAACCTTAAGGCCAATAAGTTCCTAAGCCTTTCCTTATTTTTCTGAATTAGTCTTTCTTCATTCTGCTCTGGTTGAATGTTTATTTCTTCCTTCTGGCCTAAATCATTGATTTGAGTACTGGTTTCCTTCATTCCATTGTTGATTCCTCATATATTTTTCTTTATTTCACTTTTCACAGACTTCAGTTTTTCCTCTATTTTGTGCCCAACCATACTCACCCATTTCTGTGAGCATCCTGATTACCAGAATTTTGAACTGTGCATCTAATAGGTTGGCTATCTCTTCATCGCTTAGTTGTGTTTTTTTCTGGAGCTTTGATCTGTTCTTTCATTTGGGCCATTTTTGGTTTTGGTTTTAGTGTGCCGTTACATAATAAGGGGAAGAGCCTTAGATATCTGCCAGGGTGGGGCTACCAACATCCCTGCTTTGTGGCACTGTATGTGGGGGAGGGGTCTGAGAGGAAACAATGCTACTTGTTCAGTTCTTGGCCCACTTTCATTCACTTCTTCTGCTACCCACAAGCAAATTGGACCCTTCTAGTGCTGATTCCTAGGTGGATGGATTTGTGTACATTCCAGGACGCTGTGGTTCTCTCTAACAAGCTCTCCTGCGAGGTTGGGAGTTATCCCATAGTTGCAAACTACACAGGTTTTTTCAGTCAGAAGTTTTGAGGCTTTATTTCCCTGTGTTGGAACCCTGGGTTGCGTGGTCTGTCTCACTCCTCAGTCATTCCTCCCAGTTTATCTGAACACAGATGTGGGACTGCCTGGTCCTTCAGCCTCCTTGCCACGCATCCTGTCTGCCCCAGCTGCCCATCTCCACCCCTCCTACCAGTCTGGACAAATGTTTCTTTAACTCTTTGGTTGTTGGACTTATATACAGTTTGAGTTTCTGACAGTTCTGGTTGATTTTTATTTCTAAATTTGTTGTTCTCCTTCTTTTTGTTGTATGAGGAGGCACAGTGTATCTATCTATGCCTCCATCCTGGCCAGACATCTCTGTAGTTGACAATCTTTATCTTGATTAATATTTATATAAAAAAGTAGGTTGATATTAGTACTATTATTGTCATTATTATACTGCTTTACAGATGAGATAAATACTGAAATTTGAGACATAACACCTTTTCAGTGGGGATCTTTTACTTTAATGGAAAATCAACTTGAACAAATTCTACTGCTGAGAACAAGTGGAAAAGCTGGATGAAATGGGAAAAAAAATATTTAAAAACCTTTGTTGTGAGGGCATTGCTGACCCAGGGAAAGGAGTTAAAAAACTGAACTAAGGTTTTGGCCTAATACCAGGGCAAGGGAAACAAAATTCAAAGTTTAAAGCCCACAAAAGGTGGAAAACCTGATACTCTTCCAATCATATTTGAAGCTAGGACTCCAAAGATTTTCAACCTAGGGTCCAAGTGAACCAGATGTAAACCCATATTCATGTTGATTCATAGCTCATGTTCTCTTCCATTGGCTGGTCTGGAAACCTCATCTTAAACTTGGGTTGAGGTGGTCTCAGAATAAGCATCCTCTCTGATGGAAGGCTCTACCATCTTAAGCCTCAATTACATCTACAACTTTTTTCAAATAGGATGTCAAGGATAGGCAGGTAGAAACAGAAATAAGATGCCATAAACAATTATCAGCAGAAACAACAGAAGAAGTCCACAGTGACTCTTAGTGAATGATATTAGAATTGTCATATACAGATTTTAAAATATCTATGCTTAATAAGATTGAAGAAGTAAAAGAGGAACTTAAAATATATAAGCATCTAAAGGAAACCTTAAAAAGAGGTATACCCGATATAAAAAAATCAAACTAGAAATTATAGACTTTTAGGCAATAAATTTAGAGTACAAAACATTGCACGTAAGAACTGAAGAATACTCTCTTTTTAAACACAGGCAAAACATTTAGAAAAGTTGTTTGCATAGATTGGACCATAATGTAAAGTCTCAATATACTTTACAAGTACAGGGAGTATATTCTAGCAATCATTCTAGAAAGCAATTTTTTAAAAAGGAAGACTACAAAACTTTGTATGTTTCAAAATAAAGAAATACGTGTTTTTATATTCAACGAATCAAAGAAGGAATCACAATGGGAAGAGGGTCTGGAGGGTTGGGTGAAAAAAAGGTGAAGGGATTAAGCAAAAGAAAAAATACATATCACATAGACATGGACAACAGTATTATGATTGCCAGAGGGAAAAGAGAGTCGAGGGAAGTGCAAATGCAGACAGAAGGATGGAAAGGGACTTGAATTCAGGCTGTGAACATACAATGCTGTATGCAGATGTTTATTGAGTTGTATACTTGAAACCTATATGCTTTTATTAACCAATGTCACACCAATAAATAAAATAAAATAAATAAATAGAAAAATATTTTAAACTAATTATAAAAATATTACATATTCACACTCATGAGAGGCAGTTAAAGGCATGATTAGAGAAAATCTTATAACCTCAATGAATATATATGATTTTTATTTTTTAATTATATTTTATTGATTATGCTATTACAGTTGTCCCATTTTCCCCCCTTCATTACCCTCCACCCTGCACACCCCCTCCCACCCACATTCCCCCCTTTAGTTCATGCCCATGTGTCATAAGTTCTTTAGCTTCTACATTTCCCACACTATTCTTGCCCTCCCCCTGTCTAGTTTCTACCTACCATCTATGCTACTTGTTCTATGTACCTTGTCCCCCTCTCTCCTCTTCCCACTCCCCTATTGCTAACCCTCCATGT
>PVKU01001178.1:308681-334430 GCA_004027475.1 Anoura caudifer | reverse complement strand
GGGTCTGAGAGGGAACAATGGTGCTTGCTCCGTTCTCTGCTGGATTTCAGTCACTTCCCCTGCTTCCTCCAAGCAAACTGGGCCCTTCTGGTGCTGATTCCGTGTGGGTGGATTTGTGTATGTTCTAAGACCATGTGGGTCTCTCCAATGAACTCTCCTGTGAATCTGAGAGTTTCTCCTGGCACCTCAACCTCCACAGTTGTTTTTGACTGGTGTTTTGAGGCTTTATTTCCCTGTGCTGGGACCCTGGTTTGAGCGGCATGTCTCACTCCCCAGTTTCACCTGGTTTATCTGCACATGAATGTGGAACCACCAGTTTGCCAGCTGCCTTGTATGCCCCACCCTGCTGCACAATCCACTGCCTCACTGGGTCTGCCAGCTGCTGCCTTGCCCATACAGGTCTGCCAGCCACCTCTTTGCCGTGACCCCTCTCAGCCCAGCAGCCCGACTCTGCCCTTCCTACCAGTCTGGATGAATGTGTCTACTTTAACTCCTTGGTTGTTGGACTTCCATACAGTTCAATTTTCTGTCAGTACTGGGTATTTTTTGTTTCTAAATTATTGTTGTCCTTATTTTGGTTGTGCGAGGATGCAGAGTGTGTCTACCTAGCTTCCATCTTGGCCAGACGTCCCACTCCTGGTACTTTCTATCTGTGTGGCCTCGAGCAAGTCCCTTGTCCTCTCTGGGTATCAGTCTCCTGGAGTAAGGCATGAAGGACCCCTTGCTGATCTGAGAACCTAATTTAGAAAAATAAAGTGGTGCTAGGAACACTGATTATTAATTTCTCTTGTTTCTAACTTCTCATACTATAAAAATAATGTTCATGAGAATTTATTAATTACAATTGGATAAAAATAAGTCTAGTGATTCTGAATGGGAGTGTTGAGTCCTGAGAAAGGACCATCTCTAGATGTCTCACATTCCTTCTCTGAGAAATGGGCACAGCATTGGTACCTACTTCATGGGGCTGATGGGACGAGTAAGGCAGGTTATCCATTAAGGGAGCTTAGAACAGGGCCTGGAGCCATACTTGCTTATTCTGTCAGCTATTATTAACAATGCATTATTTTTAAACTCCCAGCCAGGTGGAGTCAGTCGTGATGGACTTTTGAGCAGATGAGAGGCGAGGCAAATGCTGGCTTCAGGTCCCAGATGGCACCTCTTCCTAATCATCCAGCCCCTGGGACACAAAAATCGCTCACCGTACGTATCTGTGGATGCACACTCTCTAGTCCCCTGGCACCTTCTTCCTCCCTTTCTACCTAACTCTGTCAACTTGGCCTCCCCCACTCTTCTGCAGGTTCAAGGGTGCAAATGCTCCACCCGCTCCACTTGCAGCCTCGTTACAATCCGCATTTCCAAGACTGGCAGGAAGCCCGAGTAGGTGTCGGCATAGGCGAGGGATGCTGGGGTTGCAGAGTGAGCATCCAGCTGTCAGGGTGGTAGGACCCGCAGCCCCAGTGGTCTGCGGGGAGGAAGGGTCGCAAGGGCGAGGGAACCGGGGCAGGTTGAGAAAAGAGAAGCTGAAAGGCTGCTGGAGGGTAGGTATTGGCTGGGAGAGAGAGGTCTTGATAGTTGCCGATGTGGGACTGGACAGGAGGTGAGTTCTTCTGGGAAGGCGAGCTGCATCTCTTCCCCGGGAAGTGGGAAGAACGGGGATGGGGTGTGCAGGAGCCTCCAAACCACCCAGGCACTGGGAGGGGCACGCAGAAGCTGGTGCCGGCTCGACGGGTGGGTAGGCGAAGTAGAAAGAGGGTGCAGGTCCGCAACCCGTCCTCACCTTTGTCCCAGAGCTTTGAGGGAGACAGGCAGCCTGGACCCAGGAAGTGGGGGGACCGGGATTCGGGAATGTCAGACCTCCTCGAGTACCGGAAGGGAGCGAGCAGGAGCTGATGCCAGAGTAGGGGAACGGAGTAGAAAGGGAGGTGCAAGTCCCCGACCAGTCTTCACCCCGCGTACTGCCTGAGTGGAGGCCAGGACTCCGGGAATCGGGAAGTTCAGGGAAGGTCACTGGATCATTAGGGGAGTTCCCGGACACCCGCATGTCCCAAGTGCACACCCCTCGCCCCACTCCACCCGCGCTCACCTAATGGGACCTCAGTAGCCTGGTTCCTGCTGCACGATCTCACGCAGGCCCTCTGCTCAGTCGGTGGCTCGGTTAGGCTGCAGCGCTCGAGCTCGCGCCCGCGCGGTTGGTAGCGTTGGGTGCCGGGCTCTGCTGAACTTAAAGGCGCAGCGCGCGGTCCTGCGTCCTCCGACAGAGACGCCAGCTCCGCCCGCTCCCGTCCCCAGCGCCGCTGCCTATCCTCCGTGCTTTCTCTTGGGGTTCTGGGGGAAAGCCTCCAGCTCTTCCACGCCCCTGGCTCAGAGCATTAAACTCGAAGGTTGAAGTATCCTGCACGACCCAAACTCAGCAACCTGTGTCCAAGAGCCAAGGCCCGAGCTCGGGCCCTTACTGTGCTCCCTCGAGACTCCAGTTGCGGAGGGCAGAACCCAGTCACCCGACCCTGCCAGTAAAGTGCTCACTTGGGGCGTCACAGTTCCACGATGCGATGCCAGAATTTGTGGGGGCATTGTTCCATTTACCGAGCACTTACCGTGTGATTAGTGCTGCTGGGCACTATCTGCTGCACTGACTCTGCCCTGTAAGGTCTTGGAGAGAAAGGGCGAGGGACAGGTAGTTCCACAGACAAGCAAAGCAACGCTACCTTAACATGTCTCATTTAATCCAAGAGGTGGGCATTGTGGTTGACTTTCTTTCTCAGATGGCGAGGGGGCCTTGCTCAGTGCTTCAGCCTGTAAAGGACAGAACTGGGAATTCCAACCGGGAATCTTCTGACTCCAAAGCTCTGGGGCAAAATGGCCATCTTCAAAGACCTTTCAGCCACCACTAGTTAAATCCCCACTAGGGTAATTTCTTCCTTTTAAGGCCAATTAAACCCCACGAGGGAAAAAAAAAAAAGTAGGGAGAAGAGCACAAAATGTATCACCCATTAAATTCAGTGGTGTTTTCTGACTACTTCATCTGCCTCAAAGCAGGGTTTGCGAGCATCTGGCCTCAGTTTACCATTTCAGCCTCATCTCCTAGTATTCCAAGGGCACCCAGACTGAACTAGACCATTTGGGCTTTTGCCTGGGTTGTTCCTTCTGCCAAGAACTCTCTTCCTTTCCTGCTTGGCCTGGCTACTCCTTCCTCTTTTCTATGCTTAATTTAAACATCACTTCCTCCAGAAAGTGTTTCTTAAATCCCCTGTGGGCCCATACTGCAGTGGGAACTTCTTCCATCAAAGTGTTTAGGCATTCATTTAATACATATTTACCGAGCACTTACTGTGTTCTGAGCACTGTGTGTGAGGGGGGTCTTCCCACTGTGCTGAGAGCTGAGTCCGTGGCTGTTGTCTCATTCCAGACCTTGATGGGACTAGCGCCCAGCAGGACTCTTAGCCATTTCAATCCACCACAAAGGCAGCTTCCCAGCCTGTACTCACAAGTCCTCCAGGATGGCAGAACCTGGTCTCTTGGACAGGTTCTAGGTTTTAAGAATTGGGCATGGACAAGCCCCAGTGATATGGCACAGGGGCATCTCTGAGACCACTGGTGACCACCCTCTTAAAATATGCCTTTGTCAGGGCTGCTAAAATCCAGCCAGAGTTTGGGATAACCTCTCTGGCTCTGGCTGGAGCATCTTCTTCTAAGACCTTGGCCACCGTATCGCTCAGACTTCAAGAGCTGCATTTGACTCACTTCATGGAATTGTTCTCAGAGTTACGGTGAATTTAAATTTACTCACTAAAAGGCATGTTGCTCAGCCCTGGCTGGTGTGGCTCAGTTGGTTGGAGCATCATCCTGTAACCAAAAAGTTGCAAGTTTGATTCCCAGTCAGGGCACATACCGAGGTTGTGGGTTTGATCCCCAGTCCTGGCATGTGTAGGAGGCAACCAATAACATAACATGCTTCTCTCTTGCATCCATGTTTCTCTCTCTCTCTCTCCCTCTTTCCCTTCCTCTCTCTCTAAAAGCAATGAAAACAAAATGTCCTCAGGTGAGGATAGAAAAAAAATTTAAAGTCATGTTGCTCAGTTCCACCACCTCTCAGGCCTTATTTCCCCTCACTGCCAAACTTGAACCTTTCCAAGCCAGCTGTCTTCCAACAACCCCAGGCCCAGAGCAGGCCCAGAGAGGCAACAGGAAAAGGACTGACCAGCCTTGTAATCGCCATAGGCCACTCATTAACAATCATAGGCTCAGGGTACTCACTGAACTGGTGCTAAGTGGGTGAATAAATAAGTGAATGAAATGCATGAATGACTTCCCAGGAGGTCTACCCAGAAGCCATCAATAAATTTTACTTGGTGTATTAGAAACTTGAAAACAATTTTTATTTTATTTTATTTTATTTTTTATTGAATTTATACAGGTCTCAAGTGTACATATAACTCCACAAAACATCATCCGCACACTGCATGGTGCACCCATTGCCCTAAGCAAAGTCTCTTTCCAACCCTGTTTCACCCCACCCCCTGCTTTTGCCCACCTCTACCTCCCCCCAAGCCCCCTTTTTCTCTGGCTATCACCACACTGTTGTCTGTGTCTATGTGTGATATATATGTTTTTTTGTTTGTTTAACCCTTCACCTTTCATCCAGGCCCTGAACCCCACTCCTGAAACTTAAAAACAATTTTTAAATAAAAATTTTTTCCTCTGAAGACCTTAAAAATGTGCAATTCTTTGTATTTTTTAAAAAACTAAAAGCCTGTGGCCTCAGGGTCCTCCTAGGTACTGGAGTTCCAAAATTTAGAGTGTTTCCCCCTAGTATTATATCTAGGTGCACTGAGCTGAGCCCAGGTGGGAATCACATTCTCTGTGACTCTTCTCCACCTGGTGCCTGATAGGAGAGAAGCCTTAATTAGCCCCCATTTCACAGTGAAGCCAAGGAGGCAGGAGGAGATGAGGGGACTCATCTGCAGTCCCTCCCTGAATTAGCAATGCCCTGAGCTATGTCACTAAAGAATCAGGGGTGGGTGGGAAGCCAAGGAGCAGTCCCAGGGGCCACCCACATTCCTAATGGCATCTTCAGTCATCTCAAATAGACTCCTTATTATCTGACAGGTCCCACCTCAGCATTAGAAAGGTGTTCTGGAACCTCTCCTGTGCCAGTAGGTGCAGCAGAGCACCCCCAGACTTCACCCTGCCACGTCTGTGAACATCTCCAGGACAGTGGCATACCAGTCAGAGCTGAGTGGCACCAATGGCCACTACTGTGTAAGGTACCGTTACTACCTGGTGGACACTACACATCATCTCACTTAGTTTTCATAGCCCACCCCCCACCCTGTGAGATGTGCTAACCCACTTTATAGGTGGAAGCACTGAGGCACAGAGAGGTTATCTGACTCACTTAGTTAACTGACTTAACTGAGATCCCATAGCCAGTACATGGCAGGGCCAGCAGTCTAAGGAGTTTATTCATTCATTTGACATTTCTGAGAACTCACTACATGCGAGGTACTTTTTGGGTGAACAAAGACACACTTATTACCTTCAAAACCTTAGCCTATTAATAAGAAAATATTAGAAACTATTCCATCAGGGATCACACACAGTTATGATGGAATCATGAGTAACAACTATAAAGGCATGTCAGCACATGGAAATGTGTGTAGGATAAAAATGAATAACACAAGTTACCACATGTATTCAGATGTCAGCTGGCAGCATCCCAGGGCCTATGAGCCACTTGCATGGTTCATTCTCCAAGCCTTCACTGCATGACAACTGCAAGCCAACCACTGAGCCCCCTGGCCAATGTGCACTCTGCACCACCTTGCTGCAACCTTCCCTGTGAAAAAATCATTGTTCCATCATCCATACCCTGTAGCACATTGTATGTGGTGACTTATTCATTTGTTTTGGTGACTCTCGACCCCAGTTAGTTGTGAATTCCTTTTCCACCTCCACATCCCTAGGGACCATCAGGATGAGTGGCACAGAGCAAGCAAATATAATTATTGTGTTGATATTTTCCTGGGTGCCTCAACTTGTATTCAATGCTTTACATGCATTTTCTCATTGAATTCATCCAATGACTCTGTGAGGTGGGTATTATTATTATCCCCATTTTATAGATGAGGAAATTGAAACCCAGAGAAGTTAAATAACCTACCTAAGGTCACATGACCAGTAAGTCATACTGTCGGAATCCAAACCAAGTTGTATAGTCTGAACACAAATTTTATGTTCTAACCATTAAAATGCCTGCTGCTATAACCAGTAATGGAATTAAATATGAAAGACATGGCAGCATATGACACTAGAAGAGCTTGTATCTGGAAATCTATGAAACATTAATATTTTTAGGCAGAAAGAGCCTCTATTTTCTAAACAACTTAAAATATTGTTTTTTCATGTCTTTCTTTCTTTGGACAGAAAGTAGGATTTATTGGTAAGTGTAAGGAGGGGGCAGCCCTGAGACTCTCACGAGTACTGGGTCCGTCCTTTGTCCCGGGGACCATGATTAGGGATGTGTTTGACTCCAAAGCCATGTAGGATGAGCTGCTTTTCAGCCACCAGGTCTTCAAACTTGTCCACATTACATTTAGTAAAACCCCACTTCTTGGACATGTGGAGCTTCCAGTGGTCAGGGAACTTGAACTTGGCTCTGCATAGGGCCTCAATCACATGCTGCTTGTTCTGCAGCTTGGTGCAGATGGGCATGATGACTTGGCCAATATGTATGAACCCTGGCCACTGTGTCCTAAAGCCTTCCAAAGGAATGCCAAATACTTGTCTGTAGACTGTCATCCCCAGCACAGGACAACATCTTGTTGATGCAGATGACATGGAAGGAGTGGAGTTGCACTTGGATGTGAAAGCCATCTTTGTCACAGCTTTTCACCATGTACTTGTTGGCACAAATATGGGCAGACTCCAGGGTTCTGGAGGGGAGCTGCTCATATTCATCTGACACCATGGGGCCACAGAGTGGAAACTTGCCCACTTTTGCCTTCTGCCTGAGGTCAAAGATGCAGATCTTAACATCAGGGACATCTTGGCAGAAGCGAGACTTTGGGTACAGCTTTTTCTTCCACTACCCATGACACTGGGTTGGGGTAGCATGCCCAAGGCAACACCAGGATCTTCAGTATCACCCCAAAGAGAGAGTTATTTATTTTTGAACTAAATGTTTATCAAGCATCCACTTATGCACAGAACTCAAGCTATGGAAGATACATAAGATGCATCCTTCTTTCAAGGAGTATAGTCTAAATTACAGGACGAGCTGTATACATCTGACAAAAATAACATCAATGCAAGAGTTAAGTAATAAAAGTATATCATAAAACAAGTCAGCATGTGTCAAAATGCAGCATATGATCATGAAAGAAGGATTCAATAATAAGCAGGTTCTAAAACTACACTACTCACCATAGTGATTAATTTATTGAAAATGCCAACTGAGCACAGCACTGGGCCAGAGAGGATGGGAAGGAAAGGAAAGACTTAGGGAGAGAAGTCTGACTACATAAGTAGCACTGTGGGCCAGATTTTCCAAGGACCTGCAATAAGTTGGAAAGTGATAGAAAATTTCCAAAAGATTGACCTAGACCTTTAACAAGAGGCAAAAGGAAAACCAATACTCAGAATGGTTGAGAGTGAAATGCTAAAGGCTAAATTTATTAAATTTACATTTGATTCAAGAAGATGAATTTCAAAAATGTGCATATGTAATGGTAACAGATGGCAGAGGGAAATAAAAACTACTAGTTTCCTATTTTACTTCATCTTCATCATGAAAAAAGAACTTCCATTTGGTCAGGTTAGAATATCACAAAGAGAGAAACCAAGTCCAGCATAGGAAGTAAAGGTAGGGAAAGAACACCCAACAGTGTGAATTAGTTCAGTTTATCAGATCAATAGGGTACCAAAAGGGTATTTAGAAATGATCTCATAAACATATTCAGTAATCTTCAAGAAATCATTTCAGAAGTCTCTAATTAGAGTGAGGGTCCCATTCCAAAAAGGAAGAAAGATTGATATAGAAATCTAGAGACCAAGTTGTATGGTGTTGATTTCTAATGAAGTTTTGCACGTGATTATTAAGCCAGAACAAAAGATACACCAACAGCTTGTATGGGTTCACTGCGCATAATGACACCAAAGGAATGATTTTTCAGTTACTAGCATAAGTAGATTTGGAGACTGTTGTACTAATTGCATACAGAACCTTGACTGCAAGTAGGCTTTGGAAAAAATGTTTTATTATCTCTTTATGGGCAAGATGAAGCAATCTAGACTATATAACATCACAGCCCAGTGGATTCAGAGAAGCTTAAACAGTGGTTCAACTTTCTTTAATCTGACAGTATTAGACTGGAAGCAATTTTCTTTTTTATTGACTTTATTGGGGGCAACATTGGTTAATAAAACCATACCGGTTTCAAGTGTACAACTCAATAAAACATCATCTGCTTACTGCATAGTGCACTCATCACCCAAAGTCAAGTCTCTTCCCATCCCTGTTTCTCCCCTCTTTGCCCACTTCTGCCTCCTCCCACCCTCTTTCCCTCTGGCTATCACCATACTGTTGTCTGTATATCCCAGGGGTGTCAAACTCATTTTCACTGGGGGCCACATCAGCCTTGCAGTAGCCTTCAAAGGGCTAAATGTAATTTCAAATCCTTAACAGTTAAGGAGTAGTTACATTTATACAGTCCTAAAATTATTTTGACCCTTTGAAGGCAACCAGGAGACTGATCTGTGGCCCCTGGTGAAAATGAGTTTGACACCCCTGGTATATGTATATAAATCCTTTTACCTTTTTTCACTCAGCCTGCTACCCCCTCCAACCCCCCATACCCTCTAACGATGTCAGTCTGTACTATGTGTCTATGTGAAAGAAGTTTTCTAACATTCTAATTCTCTGTCCATGACATTAAGAAAAAAGAATTTAGATAAACAAAAATACAGTCTTGCCATCAAATTTTAAATCAAAGAAAGCTGGGAAGAAACTTAGGGTTCCAAATTGTTTTAATAATTTGAAATATGCAAAAAACATGGTGAAACTTAACAGTCCTACTTTTTGCCTTTTAAAATTCAAATTGCATCTCAACATTGCACCAGATATTCTAAAGCGTCCTTTTTCTCAAAACACCTCTATCCTGGATACAATAAACTTTGTCATGTGTTGCTGGACTGAATGTACATCAAAATAAGAGTAGGGAACACTAAGAAGCAAATAAATGTGAAATGCAGGGTTGTCCCAAGACCAAATGTGTATATTAAACCCATAAACAATACTGGGAGAGTTTAGCCATCTCTAAGTTGGAGTAGCTGAACCTAGAGTCCCATAATTATTAGGACCCTCTAATGAGCTAGAGTGGTCTCAGGTGGGTAGCGCTCTTTCAAGCTACTCCAAGCATAAACAAAACAAGGATGTTTTCTGTAGGAAAGCACCCAGGATTCTCATAGATATGATTAATCAAGCAGAGATTTGGAAAACATGTGTGACAATATTACAAAGTGATATGACATGAAAAATATTTTTAAAGGTTGTGGAATGTGCAGGATAGACTAAAATTATAATCCATTTAATCAGCATTAAAAAAAAAGAGAGAGAGAGACCATATTTGAGGTAGTAGGGGCTAAGAATTTCTAGCGCAGAAAAAAAAGACATGAATCCACAGATATAGGAGGCATAACATATCTAAAGCAGGATAAATAATATCAAGAAACACTGTAGTGAGACTGCAGAACACTAAAATCAAAGATCTTAAAGCAGCTAGAGATTTTTTTAAAAGACACTACTCTCAAAAGAAGGAATTAGATTGGGAACAGGTTACTCAATGGCAACATTGGAAGCTAAAAGATAGTAGAAAATATCTTCAAAGACTGAAAATTGGATAGTCAATCAACATTGCAATAAAATATTGATAAAAACAAAATGAATTTACAACTGGAATACTTGACTAAATGAACTTCTGAGATGAACTTCAGAAAGAAGAAAAATGACCCAAATTAGAATTGAAATGAAAGGAGGAATAATGAATGAAGAAATTGGTAAATATAGTGGATCTAAACAAAATTCTCAGTAGAAAACAATAATAATGACAGCAATAATAATATAAAATTATAGATTTAAACAAGTCAAAACTAAAATACTGGACAACAATAAATTAAGGAAGAGGTAATTGGAGTTAAAGTGTTTTAATACCTTTGCATTTGTGTGGCAAGGGAATTAAGATATTAACTTTTGCCTTTGTTAAATATGTGTGGTGAAATGTCAATGGTATTCACTGATATAATACAAATAAGACATATACTGTAACTTTCAAATCAGTGGCAGGGGGAATTACATAAGCCAATAAAAAACAAAACCAATAAACCCAAAAGAAGTATTTAAAAAGTGAGATCCCTCCCCTACAAGAAAGATAATAAAAATAAGTCCAAATATAACAATTCAGTAAATGTAAATTAACTAAACTCATCACTTAAAAGTCAGAAATTAATGGAACAACTGTAATAGAATAATCAATAAAATATATACAAAAAGGAAAAAAGTCAGAAATTGTCAAATTGGGTGTTTAAAAATACAAGAGGCAGTTTTTCAAGAAGCACTCCTAAAACACAGAAACTTGGTAAGGTTGAAAACAGAAGTGTGGAAAATGATGCACCTGACAAACACTGGCCAAAAGAAAGCTAGCGTAGCTATGCTGAATTAGATAACATAGACTGACAAAAACATGCTTTAAGGATAGAAAGGATTACCACATAATGGTAAAAGTTTAATTCACAGGCAAAATGTCAGTTCTAAAGTATAGAAAACATGAGTCTTATTTTTTTAATTGATTTTGGAGAGAGAGAGAGGAAGGGGGAAAGAATGAAACATGAATCACTTGTTTCACTTATAGATGCATTCGTTGGTTGATTCTTGAATGTGCCCTGACCAGAGATGGAACCCACAACCTTGGTATATTGCGATGATGCTGTAACCAACTGCGCTGCCTGGCCAGAGCCAAAAACATGAATCTTATGATTGTTAAAGAAATTAATGAATCCCTGGCTGGCGTAGCTCAGTGGTTTGAGCACGGGCTGGGAACCAATGTGTCGCAGGTTTGATTCCCAGTCAGGGCACATGCCTGGGTTGTGGACCAGGTCCCCAGTGGGGACCACGTGAGAGGCAACCACACATTGATGTTTCTCTCTCTCTCCCTCCCTTCCCCTCTCTAAAAATAAGTAAAATCTTAAAAAAAATTAATGATCTCTTTAGTTGAAGGAAAACATTAAGCCCAGATGGTCATAGAAGCAACTTTAAACATTCAAGGAACAGATCATTCTATTCTCTTATAAGCTCTTCTAGAAAATAGGAAAAGAGAGAACACATCCAGCTCACTCTGAGATACCAGTCTAAATTCCATATCAAACAAGATCAGACTACCTTTACTCATAAATCCCTCAAGAACATAGAAATAAAAAATCCTAAATGAAATATTAGCAAATTAAAGTCAGCAATATATGAAAAGATGATACATTATAATCAAGTTAGGTTTATGCCAGGAATGCCATAATATTTTAACACTAAGAATACAGGGTCTGACACAAATAACGCCCCTTTTTTATTACAAAATCATGAGCATGCAAATCTGTAACATAACAATATCACACTCAAACACACCATATTACATTTTAGATGAAATGTTCAAACTAAAACTCTAAGTTATTACACCCATATTATTACCCCAACAACACTCAAGCAGACATTGCTTCTACCAGACCCTGTATATTCCTGTAGTTATCATATCAGCATATTAAAGGAGGACTATAAGATCATGTCAATAGTTGCAGAATTTTAAAATAACATTTGACTCTCTCATGGTAGTAACTCATAAGAAGCTAAGAAAAGAACTTCCTTAATCAGTGACAAGGTATCTACCAAAAATCTACAGTAAATTCCACCATTTAGAAATGCTTCCTTGAAAATCAGACACAATTTTAATCAAAATCTCAACATAGGTTTTCAAGAAGATGAGCTGATTCAAAGCTTCATATGGAAAAGCAAAGTTCCAAGAAAAGCCAAATACTCCCAATGAAGAATAAATAATAGATCTCAAGACTTATTATAACAGTATAGTTGTTCAGACAGAATGTATTCATGTACAAATAGATAAAAACACTGATGAGTCCCTGGCTGGTGTGGCTCAGTGAATTGAGCACCAGCTTGTGAACCAAAGGGTCACTGGTTCGATTCCCAGTCAGGGCACATGCCTGGGTTGCAGGCCAGGTTCCAAGTAGGGGGTGGGTGAGGAGCAACCACACATTAATGTTCCCCTCCCTCTCTTTTTCCTTCCCTTCCCCTCTCTCTAAAAATAAATAAATAAAATCTTTAAGAAAAACACTGATGATACAGAATAGGAACACAGAAATGGACCCATGCACATAGGGAAACTTGATCTGTTGTAAAATATGTAAAAGTGACATTTCACATCAGTGGGGAAAGGAGAGACAATTCAGTAAAAAGTGCTAGGGCAATTTATTATTCATATAGAAAAATAGGGAATTGAACAAGTTTCTCACTGCTCCCTCCCACCGTTCATTCAAGATAGATTAAAGACTTTAATATAAAAGGCAAAACTTTAACCTCTTAGAAGACGATACAGAAAAATATCTTCAGGATCTTGCCAATATTTGGCACGATCTGACTTTTTCTAACCTAGTGGGTGTGAAATGGTATCTCTTTGTGATCTTAATCTTCATGTCACTGACTAATGGGCTTGAGTAATTTCTTATCTATTTATTTGCCATTCATGTATCCATATCCGTGAAATACCTGTTCATGTCATTTCCCCATTTTTCTAATTGTCCATGCCTTAATGGTTTATAGTTACATGTGTTGCAAATATCTTCTCCCAGTTGGTGTTTTTTCACTGTATTTAGTGTTTTGGGATAAACAAGCATTGACTTTAATTTAGTTAAATTTTCCTTTACGTTTAGTGCTTTTTGTGTCATGTTTATGAAATCCTCTCCTACCTCACTTGAAGCACATGGACTGAGATTAGGGGAGATGTAGCATCCCAAGAAAACTGAGGATGCAGGCATTGGCCTGGGACTAATGGTGGCTGGGCTGGCAGAGACCCACAGAGGGCAACACAGATGAAGAAACACAAGCTCCAAGTGTCTGAGCAACTTGAACATGTCTCAGGTGAAGTCGGTTTCATAAAGTCCAGCTCCACCACTTAGTAGCTATCTGTCTATCTAAAACTGAGTTTCTTCATGTGTGAACAGGAGTTACAGATGAAGAACTGATGATGGTACCAACCTCAAAGAGCTGCGGAGAACATCAAACTGAACAACATGTTTCAAGGTTAGCACTGCATCTGGCACAGAGGAAGTGTGAAGAATATCAGCTACCAGCATCATTGCTCTTCACCCACCAAGCATTTATTGGGCTCTCTCGGTCCTTAGAGGGGCCCGAAAACTCCGAATAGTCAAACATCAGCTGTGAAAAATAGATTAGGAAGATCCCAAATGTAGGCTGAGAACCAATGAAGGTTACCAGCAGGTGTGTGTGTGTGTGTGTGTGTGTGTGTGAGAGAGAGAGAGAGAGAGAGAGAGAGAGAGAGAGAGAGAATGAAGGACAGAATTCTTCTTACTAAGAAAACGCATTTCTCCAAGGCTTCTTGCTGGATGCCTCACAGGCTTCGTATCAGCATTGACATCACCTATGTCACTGTACCAAGACCTCTCCCTCTTAGCCGTCCCTAGTGTCTCTCCTGGGGCCTTTAAGCACCCCACCACATATAGCCACTTAAACATGAACATTATAACGAATCTTTCAAAGATATGCATCACATTATGCCATCTAAATCATGATGCTCCCTGATCTGATTTATCAGAAGGATAAAGCACCCTCATTGTTCCCATTCTGTCTCTTCTCTGACCCTGCTTTGGTCCTTCAGGGAGGCAGGGCACACATTTACATGGATGGGTCACAGGCAGGTCTCCTTTCAGGCAATGGTCCTGGTGCCCAGGTTGGGGTTCTGGGAACTGAGAGTAGGGGTACCCAATGGGGCCAGGAGCAGGGGGAACCAAGTTTGGTCATGAACAGGCTGAAGGGTCAGAAGCAGGATGAACATTGGGACAGAGCAGAGACAGACGGGACAGGCAGATGGCAATTAGTAGCTAGTGCACTTTTCTTCATTGCTTACTCTGTACTGGGCATTGTGCTTTCCATACATTATCCCATTCATTTTTATCTTCACAACGGCCACAGCATGTGGGTGTTTATTACTTTCACAGTTTAACAGATGAGGAAGCTAGGCTTAGAGGCTAGGTAACTTGCCCCAGGTCAGCAAGGAGCAACTGGTGCAGTAGAGATTTGTCTCCTGGATCCATGCTCTTAACCTCTGTACCCCAAGGTGCTTTCTGAGCACCTTTAGGGCTGGTGCAAGACTGACTGACATTTTGCAGACTGCTATGGAGACTCCACCAAAGTCTCACATGATAGAGTGGGCATTGGGGGATGTTCAGGGAATTGCTGCTGAGGGTTTTTTCCTGAAGAAATGCACCTCTTTTTAGTGAAGGCAGCTCCTCTCCTTTGTGGCTGCATGTGAACATAGCCTGGTTGGATAGGATTGGTCTCCATGGAAACATAACTACCCCTGACTTCTGCTTCCAGAGGAATCTGCTTCCAGTCTCTGATAATTAATCTCAAAGGCAGTTTGGAGACTTCATCTCACCACATGTGCACGTGTGATCTCTGAGGCAGCGCAGAGTCGTGGTTGGGAACACAGGGTTTGCATTCCGGGAGGCTGACTGCCATTCACCAAAGGTACACTGTGACAAGTTGTTTACTCTCTCCAGGTCCCTTTTTACACCTCTATAAAACAGATACTGTACTACTGATTGCATAGACTTGTTGTAAATATTACCAAATTTGTAAAAAACAACAAAAAAATTGTTGACTGTTAGCAGTCCTCTCCCGTCTACCCATTCCCCTGCTGCACCACCATTCCCAGTGCTATCGAGACCCACTCGTTCGGATTGGCCCAGGACTTTCTCTGTCTTTACAATGAAAGCACCCCCTCAGCCTTGGGCGAACAAGACAGTTGGTCACCCTCCCTGACTCTGCAGACAGAGAAGTCATGATAGTCCAGATAAAATGGTGGCCAGTGGGGCTCCAGAAGTTTTGAGCCTAAGATGTATATTGGTAATTCCAAATCATGACAGTTCTGTGGCCAGTGGGTGTGGAATGACAGCTCGGGAACACAGAATCTCACACACCCAAAGGTAAGTCCTACTAACTATTTACTGTTGAGTCCCCAAGGCAGGAGCTGGTGCTTATCTTTGTGCACCCCTCTGCACTTGGCGAGGTGAATTGTTAAACAAGTGAATATTAAAATCCCCTAAAACCACCACAGTGCCAAGTGATCCCCAGTCCCAGGCAGGGAGCTCTTTGTCAAGTCTCCAGCACTGATTTCTTAAGGTCATGTGTTATGAATGTCATCGGCCTGCATCTGAGTCTGGTTTCAAGATGAGTTTGGAGTGGAGTTCCTGCCTTGAGACTCATTTGTGAGTCACTGTTTGGTTAAGGGTTAATATCTTCTGCTCATTGTTGCTCTTCTCACCCTGTCCTTGGGATTGACGTAAATAGTTTTTAATGGGTTTGTAAATAATTGCCCAATGCATGATGACTCAACAGCTTATTCCTAAAGAACCTCACACAACCTGCTGAGGTCTCCTACTCACAGCCTGGTGTGTCTCCCAAGCTCTCACGCCCCTTAACTGTTGGGTAAGCAGGGGGTTTCACGGAATATGGGGAGAAAACATCCCCATTTCTGGGAGTCTGGAAGGGGGATAGGGACATGGATTATCTCAGTGTTCTGGGATAGAATGCTGGTGGGTCCTTGTCACTAGTGAGTGCCAGAGAGGTCATGGTGTAGGGGACTGACCAGGTGCTTGTACTCCGGTGTCCTGGCTGTGCCACTTCCTAGCTGTGAGACCTGGGGCAAGTGACCGATCTTTTCTGAGGGTGCATTTCCTTATCTATAAGATGAAGATAATAGTAGTACTTAGGTGGTAGCAGGGTTTCAAGACCTAGTACATGAGCCCTGCCTGGTGTGGCTCAGTGGATTGAATGCCAGCTGGTGAATCAAAGGGTCACTGGTTTAATTCCCAGTCAAGGCACGTGCCTGGATTGTGGGCCAAGTTCCCAGTAGGGGATGCGTGAGAGGCAACCACACACTGATGTTTCTCTTTCTCTTTCTCTCCCTCCTTTCCCCTCTCTAAAAATAAAAAAATAAAATCTTTTTTAAAAAAGGCTTAGTACATGAAAAGAAGATGTGCAATATGGGGCCCCACACAATTCAATACCTGTAGTAACTATTATTGTTTTATTATTGTTTGATCCAACATTAACACCTCACACATGTTACAAGGGGAGAATACCCTCCAAATCAACAAATGCAGTCTCAAACAGCAAGCACTTAATGAAATATTAGCTGCTATGATGAAGAGCTTTTAAATCATACTCTGCTTCCTGGGTGTCAGAGTTACCAGCTCAGAGAACAGCAGGAGAAGCTCATTTAAGAAATTCCATGAGACCCGGCTGGTGTGGCTCAGTTGGTTGGAGCATCCTTGCAGAACCAAAGGGTTGTGGGTTCGATTTCTGGTCACGGCACATACCCAGGTTGCGGGTTCGATTCCAAGTCCAGGCACGTACAGGAGGCAACCAATCAATGCTTCTCTCTCACATCAATGCTTCTCTCTCTCACCCCTCCCCTCTCTCTAAAAGCAATTAAAAAAATGTCTATGGGTGAGGGTAGAAACATAAATAAATAAAAATTTTAAAAAATCTGTGAATTCTGTGAGATTCTGTGAGATATTCCTGCCCAAAATATATCACTTGAATCTAATCATGAGGAAAGCTCAGTTAAACCCAGACTGAGGGAGAGGCAACAGAGTAACTGGCCTGTACAGGTCAAAAACGTCAAGCATATGGAAAACAAGGAAAAGCTGAGGAGCTGCTCAGGTTAGAGGACACAAGAAGACAGGACTGCTGAGTGCAGCGCATAGTCTTAGATTGGATCCTGGACCAGAAAGAAGAAAATTTTCTGTAAAGGACATTGTTAGTGTAATTGGTAAGATTTTTAAGTTCTGTAAACTAGATAATAATATCTCATGATTGGGAGTCCAAGTGGAGCAAGCGAGCCGAGCGGCTGTGCGGTCGGGTCATGGAGACAGGTAGCACTTGCAGCATGGTTGGCCAGCTGACTGAACAGCAGATTGCAGAATTCAAAGGAGCTTTTTCACTGTTTGACAAGGACGGTGATGGGACTGTTACAACAAAGGAATTGGGAGCTATAGTGAGGTCTCTGGGCAGAATCCCACAGAAGCAGAGTTACAGGACATGATTAATGAAGTAGATGCTAATGGTAATGGGACGATTGACTTCCTGGAATTTCTGGCAACGATGGCAAGAACAATGAAAGACACAGGCAGCGCAGAAGAAACTAGAGAAGCATTCCATGTGTTTGGTGAGGATGGCAATGGCTACAACAGGGCAGCAGAGCTTCACCATGTGATGACAGATCTCGGAGAGAAGTTAACAGATGAAGAGGTTGATGAAATGATCAGGGAAGCCGATGTTGATGGTGGTGGTCAAGGAAACTACAAAGAGTTTGTGCAAATGATGACAGCAAAGAGAAGACATTGTACAGAGTGTGTTACATTTCTTGTACAAAATTGTTTATTTGCCTTCTCTTTGTAACTTATCTATAAAATGTTTCCCCTGCTGTCAAAAAATATGCATGTATATAGTAATTAGGACTTCATTCCTCCATATTTTCTTCCCTTATTGTCATTGTCCTGACATCTTGTTTTAGAAAATCCAGTAACATGTTGCATGTGGCTTACTCTGGATATATCTAAGCCCTTCTGAACATGTGAACTTAGGTGGAGTTGGTCCAATGAGGGAACGTCTGGGTTGTGCCTTTTTTAAAAAATATTTTGTATTGATTATGCTATTACAGTTGTCCCATTTCTCCCCCATCATTCCCCTCCACCCTGCACACCCCCTCCCACCCACATTCCTCCCTTTAGTTCATGTCCATGTGTCATAAGTTCTTTAGCTTCTACATTTCCCACATATTCTTGCCTTCCCCCTGGGTTGTGCCTTTTTAAAGCAGTTTTCTTTAGGAACTGTCAGCATGTTGTTGCTGAACTATGGGGCTATAACTCTGTGTGTAAGACAGTCAACAACATCTACTTAAAAGTTGCACTATTGCAAAACAGGTGTATTATCCAGGTACTTGTACACTATTTTTTTGTACTGCTGGTCCTGTACCAGAAACATTTTCTTTTATTGTTACTTGCTTTTTAAACTTTGCTTAGCTGCTTAAAGAAAATCTGCTTATGGCACAATTTGCCTCAAATCCATTCCAAGTTGTATATTTGTTTTGCAATTAAAAAAATTGTACCTCCCCCCCAAAAAATCTTTTTTAATTGTTGTTCTTGTACAGTTTTCTGTCTTCTACTCCCATCCCAGCCCACTGCCCCAGCCCTCCCCAGCTCCCTCCCATTTCCACCCTCATCCCTAGCTTTTGTCCATGTGTCTTTCATACTTGTTGCTCTAAACCCTTCCCCTTTTCCCTGGATATGATTGGTATAAACCTTCTGCTTTTGATATAATCCTGTCATTATATAAGAAAATGTACTTGTCCTTGAGAAATCACCCTTAAGTGTTTAGGGACAAAGGGTCAGAATGTCTCCAACTAACTCTTTAACATTTCAGAAAATAAATTCTTATATAGAGAAAACTAATGAAAAAGCAAATGTGGCTAAATATTCTTTGATGAATCTGGGTAAAGAGTATACATGAGTTTGGGGCTATATTAGCAACTTTTATGCACATTTGAAATCATTGCAAAACAGAAAATAAAGCATAAAAAGTGAAGCTGAGAAACTACCAGAGCTTTAAAAGAAGAATAAGACACCGTGCAGTGAGGCACCAGCCAGCTCCCTGCTCAAGGCCCTCTGGTCAGCAGCTGTGAGAAGCCTTCCCCCTCTTGGTCCTGTTTCCTCACTGCCCCCTCTCATGGTCAGCCTGGAAAGGCATACTTAATATTAACCAGAAGCTTTAGAATCTGCCAAAGAGGCAAAAACAAATCATTGGGTATGTTTTTTACAGGTGGAAAGGACAGAAAGGCAATAATGGCCTGAGTACAATGCTGGGCCAGGGGGAAAAGGCGAACATGCAGCTTCAATGGTATCATTTGATGGACCTGCAACCTCTTAACCTAGATGTCTCATGAAGAGGTCAGGGTGAAAAGCATTGTGGTGCCCAAGGAGTCTGTTCTAGCCCTGAGATACTGCCTTAAGGGGCAAAGAAGGTGAACTTGGCTCCCCAGGAGAGGAACAGTGCTCAGTACCAGCCAGAAGAGGGCGCTGTTTTCTCTGGAGTCATCCTTTGACCAACAGGCTTTCCACTCCAGGAGTGCCCAGAATGGTGTCACAGATCTGCAGATCCCAGGGGCAGGACTGAGATGAGGTGAGTGAGACAGGGTCATGAAAGTTCAGGGTTGGGTCTTGACTTTTTTTTAACACTTTGATACTTTGTTCATCATGAATGTTTCTGCATTAAAATATTATTTATCTTGATTACTGAGTTGTTTGGCACTCCCTTAAATTCTGCACCACAGCCAGAGTATCTCCTCACCCTAAAAGAAGTGTGTAGTCCACCCTGGAAGAGCTAAACCATTAATTGCAACAACACCAGCGCAGAGTTTGTGGTAGGCCAGATAAGGTCTGGAGGGAATGGGTCATTTTGTACCTATTTAAAAAGCTCTGGCAAAGAATCAGTCCTGAGAAACTGAATTCCTGCCTTGGATGTCACTCCACAGTCAACAGCTGGGGCCTGACTTCTTTACCGCTGTCTCAATTTTCTCATCTGTAAAATGGAGCTATGGAGCTAGCCACCTATTCTGTACACAGTTTATTCTAAAGATAGAATATCACCCTGATTGAGAAGCTGTAAGGACCAGACACTCTGCTGAATCTGCCCTTTAGTTATAACTCAATAAATTGTCACAGCTCTACCGTGTAAGAGCTATTATTATCCTCATTTTTGAAGGTGAGGAAATGGACACAGAGAGGTTTAGTTACTTGTCCAAGGTTGATCAGCTAGTCAGTAAGTGGAAGTGTGTATACTTTAACCTCCACATCAGCATTTTCAACAGAGGGTGCTTTCCACCCCTTGGGGACATTTGTCATTGTCTGGACACATTTTTTGTTGTCACAATTGTGGGATACAATGGCATCTTATGATTAGAGAACAGGGATGCTGCTAAACATCCTGCAATGTACAGGGCAGCCCACTACAATAGAATAGCTGGCCCAAAATGTCAGTGCCAAGGTTCAGAAGCCTGTTCCATCCTGTGCTCCTGAGTCAGGGAGTTATGTGGGAACTTAGTGTTCAGTGTTCCACAAAAGGCAGATGTTGTGCAGTGGTTGTTACTTCTTTTGTCTCAGTGGCCTGGGGTTTCCTTAGGTTATCCAGGGACCTGAATTCCGCTGGCTCAGCACTTTCACAGGGTGGTTGAGAAGCTGGGTTCTGGAGTCAGCCAGAGCATCATCTCAGGAATTCAAAAGTGATTTATTGAGCACCCGCTACCTGCCATACCTGTCCCAAGCAGTGTGTATGCACACAGGTGTCTCTGCCCTGAAGAGCTGTCTGGGAGGGAGACATGCATCAGACAACACACAAGCTCATAGGTAATAATACATTTTATTACTGTGGCACTGCCACAAAACAGAGGAACTAGGCACCATGACAGACATAACAGGGAAAAGCCTGGTGGGCCTCGGGCCTCAGCAAGGCTTCTCTGAGAATGGCATTTTCGCTGAGACCTGGAGGTGGGAGCACACAACAGAACTGCAGGTGGAAGAAACAGCTGTGTAAAGGCCTTTCGGGTGGGAACTGAAAGCTAGGTAGTGTAAGGGGAGCCCAGTGGGGGAGGAAGTGGAGCGTAGAGCAATGTGACCTTAAAGAGATGGGTAGGTAAAGGCCTCAGTAAAGAGTTTGGTCTTCATGTCAAATAAAGATCCTTTGAAGGACTCTAATCAGAGTAGTGGTACAAACAAGGCCTGTCCTTCAGAAAGTGACCCACTTGAGATCCAGGCACAGGCCTATGTGGAAGATGCTGCGTGAGGTCAAAGCCTATAACTGAAGTCAGTCTCAATTACACAACCTTACATAATGCACCTTCCCTGCCCCAAACCCCAAGCTGGTTATGAAATGTGATGAGTGGAGCAACTGACGTACATTACAAGATTATTGCTAGGGCTCATTCCTTGTTGGACAAAGAGTAGCATCACTCACTGGAAACACCTATTTGCGCCACGAGGCTGATCTGTGAGTACTGGGGACTTTCCCACAGGCCCCTCGTTTCCTGTTGCTGCTTTTGGATGACTCAGCTTGTGGCACTTTCACTCCCCCTGGAATCTGCATTTTGCCTTCCTCAAATTCCGAGGTGTCCTGAATCCAGGTGTGCTGGTCCCCACGGACTTCTTTCCCACAGGGGCCCATGGCAGATGGCTGTGGCTGCCAGTGACGTTCAGGGCCGTGCGTCTGAACTCCTGATCAGCGCTTCTGCCCATTCATATGACGTGCATGGGACTCTTTGGTAGGGACTTATTGACAAGAACTTGAGCTTACCGCTTGGAAGGGATCTGTTTTTGCTCAGTCTTGTAATTTCTAAAGTGGACGTTTGCTCAAGACAGTAAATGGGATTACCTGAAGAAAAGGGTTCTACTAACGATAAATCCAGGATGCCCTGTTTCAACACATTTTAGCAGCTTTTTAATTACAGGACTTTTCAAAGCATTTAATGTTTTAATGTGGATTATAAATCTCCAAAAAGGAGTGATATTTGTTTATCCTTTTCTCAGGAGCATCCCGCAGACTACTGTTGGGAAGTGCATGCCCCTGGAAATTTCATCCATAGCCAGTAGGTGGTAGAAGAAAGGCCTCCTCAGAGAGTTCCCTGCGGGTCAGGCCAGGGGCTGCCTTTCCTTCCGGGCTCCAGGCTCCTGCAAGATGCTGTCTCAGACTCTTCAGTTCTTAACACTAGAGCCCAGCGGAAGGATGAGGGAAGGGCTCACCTCCCCCGGGCTGGCCAGCATGGCCTTGGCCCTTCGATGGCCCTGTTTTTGATGACTCCTGGAATTGGGTGAGAGCTGCCTGTGGCTCGCTGCACACAAACACACGTTGGCATGGACATTGTTTAACCCGATTAAAAAAATAAAAACCTTTTAGCACTTCTTATTTCTTAAAAATCACTAAACAAGTAGAGGTTGTTTGTTTTTCTTTTTTAAAATAATCAAATACCAAAGTATGTACAGTAAAAAGTGGAGGTCTTCCTTTCAACTGCTCCCTGATCCCACCCGTAGAGTTCCTTATTAAGGCTTTGCCTGGTTTGGTGCGGAGAAGGCTGGTCTAGAGTCACAGTGACTGGGCTAGAATCCCAGCTCTGCCACTTGTTAGCTGCGCGTCCTTGGGCATAAACCTCGGTTTGCTTATCTGTAAAATGGAGGTACCACAGTAAGGGCTTGAGGGAGTACTGTGTGAGGTGCAATACAGAAAGCCCTCCACTAGACCCCTGCACTTACTTGGATTCAGTTAAATTTGACCTAGAATTTTCCTACCAGAATCCAGCTACTTTTTTTTTTTAAGTCCAATTCCATGCAACGAATGTGCTAATTACAGAATGGGGCCAATCTGTTCAGTCAGTTCACGTGATTTTTTTTTAAGTCCTCAAGGGCAGTTTCTGTATGCAGAACCCACTCTTCAGAGGTTTACTTTATTTTTCAAATTAACATTTAACTTATCGAAGTTAATAGTTCAAAAACAGATCAGTTTTCTCTCTTGTTTTATAGGTTAGCTTATTTTGGATGCTGGGAACTAAAATAAAACCTTCCCCATAATCCCAGTGAGGTGGTTATTGCCTTACAAAATGCCATGCTTTTAAATTCAGTTTATTCTTTTTATAAGCACAGCTAGGATTGCCAGATAAAATATAAGATGCCCAATTAAATTCTAATGATCTAAAAGCCAAATGTACCTAGTGCTCTGTATTTTTATTTGTTAAATCTGGTAAACTTACATCTAGCAAACTTAAATAATTACTTTTAAGAGGTTATGGACCCATTTACATTTTAAACTTTTTCTTTTTAAATATATTTTATTGATTATGCTATTACAGTTGTCCCATTTCTCCCCCATCATTCCCCTCCACCCTGAACACCCCCTCCCACCCACATTCCCCCCTTGAGTTCATGTCCATGTGTCATAAGTTCTTTAGCTTCTACATTTCCCACACTATTCTTGCCGTATCCCTGTCTATTTTCTACCTACCATCTATGCTACTTATTCTCTGTACCTTTTCTCCCTCTCTCCTCCTCCAACTCCCCTGTTGCTAACCCTCCATGTGATCTCCATTTCTGTGTTTCTGTTCCTGTTCTAGATGTTTGCTTACTTTGCTTTTTTTTTTTTTAGGTGTAATTGTTAATATCTGTGAGTTTGCTGTTTTTACAGTCCTATTTTTTATCTTCTTTTTCTTAGATAAGTCCCTTTAACATTTCATATAATAAGGGCTTGGTGATGATGAACTCCTTTAACTTGACCTTAAGTCTGCAAATCTTACCTCGATTTATAACTCAATTGAACTTCATATTTCTTTTGCTTTTCTGATCTTCATACCTTCCTGCCCAGATCTCTACAAGTCATTTTACTTGGGCTAAAATCCTATAATTCTATCAAAACTTTCCTTTCTCCAGCCCACAGGACTCTCACAAACATTAAAATAATACTCAGTTGAATCATGGATCCCTCCAGGGGCTTAAACTGGCCCTTTGTCCTTAAAGTCCAAGGACATTTCATTGACCTGTTCTAGCAGACCAGCACTTGCTCTCCCTGGCAACACACTGCTAGCATTTGGTGTGTTAAATCATATACAGTAAAATGGCCTTGAAAAAATCACGTCCTTTTCTTCCAGCCAAGATGGAGGCACAGGTGGACACGCTGCACCTCCTCGCGCAACCAAAATTAAGGACAACAAAGATTTAGAAACAAGAAAACAACCAGAACTGATAGAAAATTGAACTGTACGGAAGTCCAACAACCATTCATCCAGACTGGTAAGAGGGGTGGAGTCATGGCAGGAAAAAGCAGAGGTTGGTGGACCTGGGCACGAAGGCAGCAATGGCTGGCAGATCCCAGGCATGCAGGTGGTGGCTAGCAGACCCCAGCCATGGCGTGGCAACGGTGTGGACCCAGTGAGCTGAGCAAGGTGGCTGGCTGACCACGTGGTCCCACATTCACGTGCACATAATCCAGGCGAAGCGGAAGCCATGGAAGGGACTGGAATCTGAGAGAAAGTGGAGCAAGCGCCATTGTTCCCTCTTGGACCCTGCCCCCACATACAGCATCACTACCCAGCCACTGGGCTGCCCACCCTGGCAAACACCTAAGGCTATGCCCCTCCCTACGTAACTGCCGCAACCAGACCAAAAAAAAAAAAAAAAACCACCCAAAAATGGCTCAAACAGGAGAACAGATGAAAGCCCCAGAGCCAATTCATCTCAGTGACCAAGAGATAGCCGACCTATCAGATGCACAGTTCAGAGCCCTGGTGATCAGGATGCTCACAGAATTGGTTGATTTTGCTCACAAATAAGGTGAACAAATGAAGGCTACAATAAGTGAAATGAAGAAAAACGCACAGGGAACAAATGGGGATGGGAAGAAAACTGGGACTCAAATCAATGGAGTGGACAAGAAGGAAGAAAGAAACAACCAAACAGAAAACAAGGAAGAAACAAGAATTCAAAAAAGTGAGGAGAGGCTTAGGAACTTCCAGGACATCTTTAAATGTCCCAACATCCGAATTACAGGGGTACCAGAAGGAGAAGAGGAAGAGCAACAAATGGAAAACTTATTTGAACAAATAATGAAGGAGAACTTCCCCAATCTGGCAAAGGAAATAGACTTCCAGGAAGTCCAGGAAGCTCAGAGAGTCCCCAAAAATTTGGACCCAAGGAGGAACACACCAAGGCACATCATAATTACATTAGCCAAGATTAAAATGAAGGAGAGAATTCTAGAAGCAGCAAGGGATAAGGGCACAGTCACCTACAAAGGAGTTCCCATCAGACTGTCAGCTGATTTCTCAACAGAGACCTTACAGACAAGAAGGGGCTGGAAAGAAGTATTCCAAGTCATGAAAGTCAAGGACCTACATCCAAGATTGCTGTATCCAGCAAAGTTGTCATTTAGAATGGAAGGGCAGATAAAGTGCTTCTCAGATCAAGTCAAGTTAAAGGAGTTCATCTTCACCAAGCCCTTATTATATGAAATATTAAAGGGACTTAGCTAAGAAAAAGAAGATCAAAAATAGGACAGTAAAAAGACCGCAAACTCACAGATATTAGCAATCACACCTAAAAAAAAGCAAAGTAAGCAAACATCTAGAACAGGAACAGAAACACAGCAATGGAGATCACATGGAGGGTTAGCAATAGGGGAATGGGAGGGGGAAAGAGGGGGAAAAGGTACAGAAAATAAGTAGCATAGATGGTAGGTAGAAAATAGACAGGGGGAGGGCAAGAATAGTGTGGGAAATGTAGAAGCTAAAGAACATGACACAGGGACATGAACTAAAGGGGGAATGTGGGTGGGAGGGGGTGTTCAGGGTGGAGGGG